>OY744477.1:150365843-150420491 GCA_963556175.1 Tipula confusa
TATATATTTATATATTTATATATTTATATATTTATATATTTATATATTTATATATTTATATATTTATATATTTATATATTTATATATTTATATATTTATATATTTATATATTTATATATTTATATATTTATATATTTATATATTTATATATTTATATATTTATATATTTATATATTTATATATTTATATATTTATATATTTATATATTTATATATTTATATATTTATATATTTATATATTTATATATTTATATATTTATATATTTATATATTTATATATTTATATATTTATATATTTATATATTTATATATTTATATATTTATATATTTATATATTTATATATTTATATATATTTATATATTTATATATTTATATATTTATATATTTATATATTTATATATTTATATATTTATATATTTATATATTTATATATTTATATATTTATATATTTATATATTTATATATTTATATATTTATATATTTATATATTTATATATTTATATATTTATATATTTATATATTTATATATTTATATATTTATATATTTATATATTTATATATTTATATATTTATATATTTATATATTTATATATTTATATATTTATATATTTATATATTTATATATTTATATATTTATATATTTATATATTTATATATTTATATATTTATATATTTATATATTTATATATTTATATATTTATATATTTATATATTTATATATTTATATATTTATATATTTATATATTTATATATTTATATATTTATATATTTATATATTTATATATTTATATATTTATATATTTATATATTTATATATTTATATATTTATATATTTATATATTTATATATTTATATATTTATATATTTATATATTTATATATTTATATATTTATATATTTATATATTTATATATTTATATATTTATATATTTATATATTTATATATTTATATATTTATATATTTATATATTTATATATTTATATATTTATATATTTATATATTTATATATTTATATATTTATATATTTATATATTTATATATTTATATATTTATATATTTATATATTTATATATTTATATATTTATATATTTATATATTTATATATTTATATATTTATATATTTATATATTTATATATTTATATATTTATATATTTATATATTTATATATTTATATATTTATATATTTATATATTTATATATTTATATATTTATATATTTATATATTTATATATTTATATATTTATATATTTATATATTTATATATTTATATATTTATATATTTATATATTTATATATTTATATATTTATATATTTATATATTTATATATTTATATATTTATATATTTATATATTTATATATTTATATATTTATATATTTATATATTTATATATTTATATATTTATATATTTATATATTTATATATTTATATATTTATATATTTATATATTTATATATTTATATATTTATATATTTATATATTTATATATTTATATATTTATATATTTATATATTTATATATTTATATATTTATATATTTATATATTTATATATTTATATATTTATATATTTATATATTTATATATTTATATATTTATATATTTATATATTTATATATTTATATATTTATATATTTATATATTTATATATTTATATATTTATATATTTATATATTTATATATTTATATATTTATATATTTATATATTTATATATTTATATATTTATATATTTATATATTTATATATTTATATATTTATATATTTATATATTTATATATTTATATATTTATATATTTATATATTTATATATTTATATATTTATATATTTATATATTTATATATTTATATATTTATATATTTATATATTTATATATTTATATATTTATATATTTATATATTTATATATTTATATATTTATATATTTATATATTTATATATTTATATATTTATATATTTATATATTTATATATTTATATATTTATATATTTATATATTTATATATTTATATATTTATATATTTATATATTTATATATTTATATATTTATATATTTATATATTTATATATTTATATATTATATATTTATATATTTATATATTTATATATTTATATATTTATATATTTATATATTTATATATTTATATATTTATATATTTATATATTTATATATTTATATATTTATATATTTATATATTTATATATTTATATATTTATATATTTATATATTTATATATTTATATATTTATATATTTATATATTTATATATTTATATATTTATATATTTATATATTTATATATTTATATATTTATATATTTATATATTTATATATTTATATATTTATATATTTATATATTTATATATTTATATATTTATATATTTATATATTTATATATTTATATATTTATATATTTATATATTTATATATTTATATATTTATATATTTATATATTTATATATTTATATATTTATATATTTATATATTTATATATTTATATTTATATATTTATATATTTATATATTTATATATTTATATATTTATATATTTATATATTTATATATTTATATATTTATATTATATATTTATATATTTATATATTTATATATTTATATATTTATATATTTATATATTTATATATTTATATATTTATATATTTATATATTTATATATTTATATATTTATATATTATATATTTATATATTTATATATTTATATATTTATATATTTATATATTTATATATTTATATATTTATATATTTATATATTATATATTTATATATTTATATATTTATATATTTATATATTTATATATTTATATATTTATATATTTATATATTTATATATTTATATATTTATATATTTATATTTATATATTTATATATTTATATATTTATATATTTATATATTTATATATTTATATATTTATATATTATATATTTATATATTTATATATTTATATATTTATATATTTATATATTTATATATTTATATATTTATATATTTATATATTTATATATTTTATATTTATATATTTATATATTTATATATTTATATATTTATATATTTATATATTTATATATTTATATATTTATATATTTATATATTTATATATTTATATATTTATATATTTATATATTTATATATTTATATATTTATATATTTATATATTTATATATTTATATATTTATATATTTATATATTTATATATTTATATATTTATATATTTATATATTTATATATTTATATATTTATATATTTATATATTTATATATTTATATATTTATATATTTATATATTTATATATTTATATATTTATATATTTATATATTTATATATTTATATATTTATATATTTATATATTTATATATTTATATATTTATATATTTATATATTTATATATTTATATATTTATATATTTATATATTTATATATTTATATATTTATATATTTATATATTTATATATTTATATATTTATATATTTATATATTTATATATTTATATATTTATATATTTATATATTTATATATTTATATATTTATGATGTTTGAAAGCCAGAGTCTAATATCACATGGAAATCAACTATAGATTGCTTCAATCTCTTACTTGACCTTCGGCTGTGCTGTGGGTGACAGTGCTCTTAAGACTGCTTGACCTTCGGCTGTGCTGTGGGTGACAGTGCTCTTAAGACTGCAGTATTTATATTTAAGATTTTTGCCTTACATGTAAGATTTTTGCCACCTGCTGTTAAATCTTTGCTTGAATTAGCTTTATTATCAACTTCGTTTATCTTCCTTTTTTGATCGACATTGAAAGGCTCGAAATGTTGCACTAATCCAATTAAAACTGATTTCATTACTTTTAACCATCAGTCTACGATGCGATATATCCAAATCCAAAAATGTCGGGCAATTATATTGCTTATGTTATGGAGTCACATTTCAGCCGGCACAAATTGCCACTGCACTACTATGTAAAACTTTTAATGATAAATTTTTTACCAAAATTGTTTGGTTTTACATGTTCTTGTTCTGGTTTGAGACTTTGAACTCCATACGAATACTTAAGAAGTCAAAGAGCTAAACAAATTAGCCTGCGATCGCGCTCTTCTGTCTCGGGCATAATTTCTTTAAGACCCCGAATCACCAGGTCACATTTATCGTGTATTTTAGCTATATTAGTTCTTTGCTAAATTGTTCACACAAACGCTGGAAGGCTACTATATAGTTAGCATCGTCTACTCTAAAATGGCAAATTTGAGTACTGGCTCCCTTCAGTAACACTTTAAAATATTGAAATTTTTGTGAGAGAGAGACAGAGAAAGAGATTATGTTTTTCATGAATAGTCGCTTTGCACTCCTAACAAATAAATTACTTCTTGACAAAGGATTCGGTTGGATAGGGCTCGGTTGTAGTTTAATTTGTATTTTCAGGCGAAACCTAATACTATTTTTTTACAGACTTGTAGAAATTAGCTCAATTATACATTATTGTTCAGAGAAACAATGAAGATTACAAATGAAAGCTTGCAGAGTGAGAAAGCTTGCGAACTTTTGTTTGCCAAAGTGTCTGTAACCTGTCCTATTCTTAAAAGTTTATGTAAAAATGGGCGTATGGTGGGCCTGGCGCATTTTCTGGGAAACCCTGTTTAATGCGGGATTGTACACCCCAAATTAATCAATCAATCATTAAGTCAGTATAATTTTTGCCAGCTCTAGCAATAAAGTTACAGATCACTATTCTGATGTCCTATAGATTCTATATCAAATTATATAAATAGTTGTAAAATGAGTCTTTATCTTTGAGATGGCTAACGTAGGTGCATGAATACCACCTAATGATAATGGTTCATCTCTACGATACAACAACGTACGCAGCATTTGGACACATGATTTGAACTTTTTACAATATACTTACTACAATAAAAAAAATACATTTTCTTACTTTGATAAAACTGTATCATTGTTGTGCTTTACTAGATCTCTATCTTTGGATAAGTTTTGTAATAATACTTTCATTTTGATGATCACTTGCTTTAAAAATGTTTTGTATTAACACGTTTCATAAGTATGATTTTGCTTTGAGATAGAAAAATTTAATATTTAAATTATCATATTTTTAACCGGCCTTAGTCAGTTCGAATAGAATATAATTTTAAGAAAAAGTTAAGGAAACTTTCAATTAACAAATTCAGTGGCTATATAATTTTATGCCCTATTGCAAAGAAATCAACTGCGATGACCCAATTTAACACCTTTTTTTTCCATGCGATCTGTTTCATTTTATTTTTCCGCCAGACGATAATAAATTTTCCTATTCTATCAAAGTTTTGTATATAATATATATTATTATACGGCCTTAGTCAGTTCGAATAGAATATAATTTTAAGAAAAAGTCAAGGAAACTTTCAATTAACAAATTCAGTTGCTAAATAATTTTATGCCCTATTGCAAAGAAATCAACTACGATGACCCAATTTAACACCTTTTTCTTTCCATGCGATCTGTTTCATTTTATTTTTCCGCCAGACGATAATAAATTTTCCTATTCTATCAAAGTTTTGTATATAATATATATTAATATATATATATATATATATATATATATATATATATATATATATATATATATATATATATATATATATATATATATATATATATATATATATATATATATATATATATATATATATATATATATATATATAAAACCAATTCGGCTTATATTTTTATATTTTCATCTGACATCATAAAAGTGTGGCCATTTTCACTTTGAGAGCAGAAGACGCAACAAAATAAAATAAATTAAGGATATTTTATATACATAGAATAAAAAAAATGGAATAGAAATTTTCCCGGTTTTTTGTTGTTGGTTCTGCCGAACCGTATAAAAAGTTTCAAAGAAGATTCTCGTTTTTTTTTTGTTATTTTGAAGAGAATAGAAAGAAGTTCGGTTATGTTGAATGGGATTGTTGGGACACAGTATAGAGCAACATAAAATGATAATAATATAAACATATACATAAAATTTAAAAAAATTGTAAAAGGATGAGTTATGTTATACTAAAATAACCGCGTTTTTTATTATATATTTTTTATTATATATACATTTTTTTTATTTCGGATCAATATAAAGTTTTTTTTATAACATTATATATACATTACTTGCCCGGGCTACGGGTAACAATACAACAAAAAAAAATTAATGATGTGGTGCTATATGTACCACTATAAAAAAAACTGTATAGTGGAGTATACTCAGCCCACTGGATAATAGTAGCCATCATCATCATCAACGCCATGTATTATAAAAATAATTACAATTATATTATATACACACACACAGCAAATATGTGTGTGTAACTGCGTATATTTATAAGCAGTGTATGTAAAATGGGTGACTGCTTACCAATATACATATAGTATATTTGATTATGTGTGCACATATATATTTTTTAATTTAAAATAAAAATAATACATAAACCAAAAAAAATAAAAAATTAAAATGGAATAATTGTTGGTGCTTGAATATTCATTATATATGGTTAGTTTTTGATGCATATAATGCGCACTTTACAAGCTATTGATGGGATGCGCCAAAAATACAAGCGTTTTTTTTAACAAATACACACACTCACATAAAATATGGTTCCACCATGTTGCAACACTAAGTTGATATTGATATATAAACTATCATCCATCCTATTCTATTTAATACTACAAATGTGGCAACCCTATAATGACGACACTCAAAAAGTATTTATCTAATCTCTAAATGGTTTTATTACCACATACTTTCTATTAGTGGTAAATCAAGGATTTTGAAATTTAATTTGTCATATAATTCATTCACCCCAAATTTCTTTATGTACCACATTTATCCCTTGCAATCACAGCGCTTTGAAGTAATGAGCACATATAGAAGATATAAACCGTCAAGTAACTCAACTAGCCTTACTACTCAGCCAAGTTATCCAAGTGAAGGATTCATTAAAATTAAAACTCAGTAAAACGGAAAATCGTTTTGGTTTGGTTGAAGGAAACCCTGTGTTGGCTTAAACATACCGCGGTCCTAAATAAATCCCCGCCGTAACCAATTGTGTGTTAAGTCATTGGGCTGAAAGATTTTGTAAAGAGTCAACATTGGCATGCTGTTGATTTTTTTTTGTGCGTGTAGATTATTCAAATTGTTCTACGGTGGCCAATGATGTGATGGTAAAAATCGTTTAGTGATCTGACGAGAAGCTTTTATTTTCCCCCCTTATCACCGGAATAACGAACTCATTAAGGGGATGGATGGTTTTCTAGTGAATATTTTCAATTTCAATATGAATTGCTTAAAATTTCTAAGAATTTTCTAGGAATTTTCAGTGTGTAACGAACTTCATAATTATCACAATTCGTGTAAACAACTATACCGACCAATATCCTTTCTTTCTGTATCCTCTAAAAAAAATTAAAAGGCTATGGCAAATGGAATGTGCAGATTTCTGTTTAATTGGATTAAATGCCAACAGTGTCAGAAAACTACTGGATCCGCACTTGAATACGATTCTCAGCGTCCGTTGATCTAAAAAACAATGAGTCTAAAACAAAACAAAGACGCAATGGTTTTTAATTGTGGTGAACACAAATTTAAAGTAGTGACAAGTTTCTGATATCTCAGGTAATTTTCTGGGAGGGGATATTAAAGCATGCCTTGTCGCAGGCAATCGTACTTTGTATGATTTAAGCCCGCTGCTAAAGTTAAAATACCCTGCAAATACTAACAAGCTGAAGTTGTGCAAGGTGTTAATCAGACCCGTTGTCATGTATGGATGTGAGAGTTGGACCCTGACTGATGAGAATTAAAGATGATTCACGATATTTGAAAGAAGAATTATGCGTATGATATATGACCCCAAACGAGATGACGACACTCGCATTTTATTTAAACATGAGATCATGATTTTAATGAAAATTCCAGAAATTTCCATGCTCGCTCGGTGAGCGGTTCTGCAAGCCGATCTTTTATAAAGAGAGCCGCCATTTGGTGGCCGCAGACGTCTTTGTCGGTTACGATGGCTCCTCGGGGTAGAGAACGACTTGTCTTCTTCGGATTGTACTAGAACAATACGAAGAATAAGATCGAAGTCGAATCCGTTGGAGCCAGATTGTTGACTCGGTAGTGGCCTAAATATTATATTTACAACAACATACATCTACAATGACCGATACAAGGTTTCATTCAATTCATCTTTTTTATGACTCTTGTGTCCACAAATAAATTAATTGATATCATATTTAATTTGCTTGAACCAAAATATTCAGTTAATAATGCCTTAGTAATCATATTTGTGCAATTTTTTAATTTATTTTTCGAGCAAGGATTAGTTTCTGATAGACAGCAAACCAAAATTATTATCCCTTGGTTTAAAAATAGCAAGCGTAATGATAAAAGCAATTATAGACCAATTAATTTTAAAAATCCTTAAAAAGCCTGCGAAAAGCTCACTCTATTTTTGAACAAGTTTAATATTCTGGGCATTTGACAAGGCTTTAGTACCGAACTATGGTTTTGCCGCTTGTGGTTTACTTATTCACGCTTGGAAAGCTTTCGATATGGTTAACCATAGATTGCTTCTTTCTATTTTCTTTGCATTGGTTTTAGGGGCGTTTTAAATAAAGGGTTTGCCTCCTATCTTGACAACAGATCAGTGAGAGTTGAAACTAATGATAAGCTAAGTGAGTCTAGAATCATTCGTGTTGGTGTTCCGCAAAGCTCAGTGTTAGAAACAAAGATGTTGCGTTTCTATTGTTTTATTTTGGACAGTTTGTGTAATCCAAACAATAGAAACGCAAACATTTTTTATTTTGAAGTTCTTTCATCAATATTTTTGAACATAGATATTCTAAAGCAGTTTTCTGGATTTTATTAAACTTACCAAAAACGTCAAATGTACAAATAACTCATATATATATATATATATATATATATATATATATATATATATATATATATATATATATATATATATATATATATATATATAATTTTGATATGTATATATATATATATATATATATATACATATATATATATATATATATATATATATATATATATATATATATATATATATATATATATATATATATATATATATATATATATATATATATATATATATATATATATATATATAACTTAAATTCATTTCTTTTACTAAATTAATTAATTCGGAAAAGTAAATTAATGAATCACTTTATTAATAAATAATAAAAAAAACAACAATAAAATTAAATCTGGCCCAGACTTATCTTTTTGATGAAGCACTCTTCTAAAGCTTTAGTTTATTTTTTTATATGACAATATTAAATTAAAAGGAATAAAAAAAACTAAATAAATATTTTTTAATTTAAAATTGTCCATTTGCTTCCTGAATTATTAAAATTAAAACAAAAACAATAAGCAAACAAAACCAAAAAAATTGTTTCCAAAGCATAGGAAAATATCCACGAGCAATGAGAAATGAAGTAAAAACCCGCACATAAATTGGACAGTACTTGTTGTTGTACAGTGTTATATACTGCTCCTATTAATTTGTTTATTTTTTGTAACATTGTCTCGTATTTTTTAAAATAAGCGGTAGTATCCCCAAAAAATTAACACAAAACAAAACGTAGACTAAAGATAGTGCTATCTACTGTTTCAAAGTACAAGGATATTTTTATTTTAGATATAAACGATTTTCGTTTTAATATTTGAATAAATTTATGATGATGCATAAACTAAAATTAAAATACAAAGTGCTAGATGAAAATAAAATGAAAGCAAAAGAATTTCAATTTAAATAATATTTTATTTGAATTGGGAAAAAAGGACATGTTGTGCGTTGGAGCATAGAAACAATTTTAATCGCTTTCCAAGTTCTTTTACAAAGGGTCATACTGTTACATTCTGTCTACGCAATGATACACATAATATAAAATAAAATCGAAATTTTACTTTAGAAAACCTTTACAGTCGTAGTGGGCTAGATTCCTCGAAAATACAGCTTTTAAGACTTAACTATTGGATGAAACAGAATAGTTTTAATAATAATTAACGGTGAAGTTAAATAACTACTTCCATTTTTAATATTAAAATTTGCTAAGTAAACTTCGTTTAAGGTTCGGTTAAGATAATATATTTTAGTGGGTTATTTTTAGGTTATTTTTATTTTTCCGTTAATCTTTTAAAATACTTATAGTTCAGGGAAAGTTTCTGAATCATTCAGTGGTGTCAATCCTTTTTAAGAAAATAAACTATTTTTTAAGTCTATTAAATAGAAAATGATTAAGTCACAGGAGTTGTTATTATGTGGTACCGAGTAAGTGTTACTATTTTTTAATGCACATGATTTTAGTAGGTTTTGTGATAAACGTTAATGTGTATGGTGAGGTGAACCGCTGATCTGATAAGGTAGAATACTTAACACTCTTGATTAAATACTTGTTTGAGAAATTTGTACCACTGAGAAATATTTCAATTAAATTTATACAACCACCTTGGTTCAGTAATGAGACTTTATTTTTAGTTGATGGAAGTGCACTAAAAATATTAACCTGTTCCATGAATACAGGGAAATCAGAAATAGAACTACGAATATTATCAAACGTTTGCCAAAGCATTGATTGCTATATGCTACATGTTTTCAACAGTCTTTTTACTTTCTCCATTTTTCCATCGATATGGAAACAATCAATGGTTGTCCGTATTTCTAAGAAGAAAAATGATACATCATTGTCTGATTTTCTAACATTTTCTGACTATCGAAAATATTCTAGTCACAGATATTATCGTATGTTGAATCAAAAAATCTCCTATCAAAATACCAGCCTGCTGACAAACGTCACTACAGTATACCACTACAACTTTACTTTGCATCAACTACGACATCCGCAGGGCTATTGATAATGGTAATGTATGTACCTGGTTCTGATAGATTTCAGTAAAGCTTTTGACACAATTGATCATTAAATGCTAGTACAACTTCGTTACAATTTTAAGCTCTCGATGTCGGCTTTTAATTTTTTCTTACTTGTCAAATCGAGCATAGCCAGTTAGAATGGATGTAGGTGCCTCTGGGGTTCGCAGTATGGATTGTGGTTTTCCACGGGGATCAGTGCTAGGTCCTTTTCTTTTTATGATGTATATAAATGACCTAACAACAGTTATCTCTCAATGTAAATATCATTTGTTTGTTGATAATTTACAAATTTTTTGATTTTGTAAACCTTGT
Source organism: Tipula confusa (assembly GCA_963556175.1). Taxonomy (NCBI): domain Eukaryota; kingdom Metazoa; phylum Arthropoda; class Insecta; order Diptera; family Tipulidae; genus Tipula; species Tipula confusa. Next base: position 150,377,105 of record OY744477.1, read on the forward strand.
GACATTTCAAACAGCATTGAATCTGTTAATTCTGATATCGACCTAATTACAACGTGGTCAATAGCCAATAAACTAGAACTTAATAGTAGAAAAATAAAGTATATTATTATATCTTCTATAATTCGTGATGCCTAAAATTATGGTACTAGGAAAAAATGTTGATTTATCTGATTCTGTGAAATTCTGTTTATGATTGATTTTTGACAATATAGTTTTTTTTGAATTAAAGAATAAATAACTATTTCATTTTTATCCGTTTCTATATACAAACACCAGTATGTCCATTTCCTTCGATGTCCAACGTCTTCAAGCTGGGTTGTTTGGTTTCTACTTTGGCTATACTTAACTGCTTCTTATTTCAGCTAATTTAAACACCAAGTATTAACTCTGACATGCACTGGGGATTAAAATTTTGAGATATGTGGACCACTGCATTTTGTTTTAACACTTTATACTATTATACTTGACACTATAAAGGGTTTCACCTTTCTCTAGGAAGTACTTTTAAAATTATGCTAGTTCTAATTGCTATAAAGATTTTTCATATAGTTGGAATGAGTGCTAGCCATTGAAGGCCAATCTTAGAATCGATCCAGACATATGTGTTTTATGTGACACTCTCCTCAAAAATTGTACCGTTTGTAGATGAAATAGATTGCAGGCGATAGCAATCCTAAAGGATCATATACAATTTAGAGATTTCTGAAAGCATTTTTTGCTTTTATTTAAGCCACCTTCTATTAGTTTAGATCTTCTATATTACTCTTTTGTGGTTTGATTTTTAAGTTTAATGCGTCACCTTCTACCGTATTGCTGCCTGTCAGGAGATTTTCCATATTAAATTAAGTTCTAATAACACGCTTAGCTTCTGAAAACATGGATTTATACCCTTTGTCTCTTCTATCTGTCTCTTCCAGTCGTATCGCAATAAAAGGTGCGAATCATGTACCATAAGAAACTGTGATACATTTCAAGGTCAATCAATTTAAAGGTTTTAAATTCAGGTTGTGGGCTGTTTTTCCATAGAATTCACTGAAAATTAAGTGGTTACAACTTCAGCCGACAGTCATTTAAAGAAACCACTGAGGTTGTTTTGCCTAATGCCTCGAACACTACTCGTAGTTTGGTGGTAGTATTTTCTTTATAAATAGCATGGTAAAGCATGGATTATTTCGAATTAGTTCTCATAGAGAGCATTTTTAAGTAAAAATACGATAGATTGAGTCCGCGTTGATGTTGAGATTATCTTGATGTGTTAATTGATAAGAGATTATTGCTGTTAATGTTTAAAATTTGGAAAAATTTATGATATTGAGTACTGTTATTATAGCAGACTTTTGAATGTTGGTAAGTAGCTAACTGTATATTTGTTTATTGCAGTTCACTTATTGTTTTCGTAATGAATGATGACGGCGTTTGCAAATTAAGCATCTTGAGCACCTTTACGTCTTTCAAACAATAAAGTCAAATTTGAAAGTTTACAGTGATCAGTAAAATGTAGCAAATTATTTTTATTCAGCCACATTGGAAGGTTTGGATTAAAAGCCCAATTGATTTTATAAAGAAAGTAAATAAAGAATTACTTCTGTATCCAGTCTTTTCCAATAATATAAATATTGTAAGCAGAACCCTAAAAAATCGATGCATATTCCAAATTAGCCCAAACAATAAAACAATACAAACTCTTAATTGGTTGTGGATTACGATTTTTTTTTGTGATACGAAGAATGAAACTAAGTTATTGAGAATTATACTTGGCCACTGTTTAATTACAATAACAAGTCTATGTCCAAGACAATTTCTGAATGTTTACATGTAATAATTCTGGTGATTGTCAATATGATATTGAAAAATAATAACTGCTTTTTTTGTGTTAGTATTCTTGCACTTTTCCAAATTTAACTATAAATCATTCTCAACTGACTATTTATATACGCAGCAGACCATTTTGCATTTCATTACGCTGTTGCGCGCTACGTACAGTTTTGTAATAATTTCATCTACGTATAATTCACATTCCTAGTTCTGGAACAAAGGTAAGTTTTACTGATGCAAATATTTAATAACACAAGCTTTAGATAAGAGCCCTCAGACACTTCAAAATGATCGTAAATTATCTTAGAATTAAACCAATTTATTTAAACTATACCTGCTTCTAAACACGCAGATACGACATAATCCTTTCAAAAAATAATTTGCAAGTAGTACCTAAAACTAACGGAAGTTAAATGTCTTAGCAAAATCTGTGATAACCACATCGAATTTACCACTTTATGTATTAAACGATTCCTATTTAATTTTGTTGAAGGCCCATGAAAACATCAATAGCATCATCATTGTATTTTTTATAGAATGAATCGAAAAATTCATCAAACAATTTACATATGTCCTCAGCATTAAAAGACGTGGCCTATTTAGCAACATAGTTTTTTTTGGCAGCAACAAATGGCCAAAATTATTTTAGGTTTGAGATTTAAGTATTTTCCGCAGCCATTTTTTAACTGTACTGCCAATGGCTTTATTTTCTTAAATCTTATTATATACAGAAGAAACTTACAAGAAGTTTTAATAATCTTAATTCAGATTATAACTAAAGATATAATCTATAAACTAAATAATTTTGAAAAATGTTAGTTTTATTTCGCTTCATTTTAATATGTTTTTACCAGGTGAGTCTTTTCTCCAGGTGTAAACCTAAGTATTTGACATTTATATTTTGAGGAATATTGACACCGTTTAAGTTAACTGATGGGCAGGTACATTTGTTAAGAATTAATGTGACGTGAGTTAATTTACTTTTGATTACTTTTATTAACCAGGTCTTTAACCAATCCTCTATTTCACTCAAATGATTTTGCAGTTTGGGAATTTTTATGTGACAACAATATGGCTGTATCATTCGCAAGTGCTGAAGTTATAGCTTTATTGCGGTGTATAACAGTTATAAAGTTGGGCCAGTAACCCAACTTTACACTTGTTTGTAGGGTTTCAAAATTCTTCGCAGAAATAAAGGGCTTCTTCCGAATAATTTTCCTTTTGAAAAAGTAACTTCCTCAGAGACAATACATGGTTAAACATAATGACACTTGTTTGTAGGGTTTGAAAATTTTTCGCAGAAATAAAGGGCTTCTTCCGAATAATTTTTCTTTTGAAAAAGTAACTTCCTCAGAGGCAATACATGGTTAAACATAATGACGCTATATTTGGCCAAAATAAAAACAACGCAGCAGTCCATCGTTATTTGGTCCATCGTTCTAAACTTTGTTAAAGGCTTGTGCGACACAAAAAAATAGCAGAAAAGTTGCATCTACAATTATGTGTACCTTGTAAATGGTATCATGTTAGTTTTGTTACACAAATTAACCTAGTTTCAGCCTCGTTACTAATCGTTTTTCAAACCGCTTTGATATCGTATGAATAAAGCTTATAGAAGAGAATATGACGAAATATGTATTTCTATTTTCTGGACCCAAGTATCATTGAGATCAATTATATCTTCTAGTTTGAGGATACCCAGTTCGCATGATCACAATAAGATGAAATTTATCAGTTGTATGCAGTTATCTGGTTGTCTCGTGCAAAGCGTATAGTTACACAGAAATTTATTAAATCTAGATTTTAGCTTTACCCGAAGGTCATATAGTAAATATAATGTTCGGGTATAGTAAAAATTTGTAACATTGATCGTCTATAGCACAGTTGCTTACCCGTCGCTGTTTCAAGTCTTGAAACCAATTAAGTGTGTTTAGCGTTGTAGTCACCTACCCCAAGGAATTTGTTACCTACTACTAAAGTAATCTACGAACTCTTGTGTTTTGATTGCGTGTGTTGGAGTACACTGCTGATCTTATGCAGTTTCGAAACATTCTTTTAAAGATTTAGTAAGAGCAAAGTGCTTTTATTTTCTTTTATAATTATTTTTACAGTGCCACTATGAGCTTTCTCATCTGGATTCTCAGTATTATAAATATAGAGTATCCATTAACTTTAAAATATTTTTAAGGACTATTTTTGATAGGGGCTATACAATTCGCAACAGTGCTTGGAAGAACATTGTATTATTTAAAATTTAGTTTAAATTATTTTAAATAAATATAAATATGTAATATGCGCGAAGTTCAACCGCACAGACGCCAAAATCGTATTTAAGCGATATCGTAAAAATGCTAATCAAATCTCAATAATAATTTTAACAACCAAATTTTTTCGTTTTGTATTTATATTTCGTATTTTAGAATATTCCTTAATAATTCAAAATGAATATATTATAAGATTTTTCGTATATGTATAAAAAGTATTTTCCATCTTGATTAAAGAGTACTAAATAACGACTCCGCAAATAAAAAGAAAAATTCAACTTTATTTCGTATAAATAGAAATGGTTGGTATTCCATATTTTAAATATCAACTTTAGAACAAATATACGACTTAAAATGGCTTTGTTTCTTCTTTTATAATAATATTATCATTTTCATTTTATTTTTTTTTTATTATATAAAATAACGAAAAAAAAAAATGAAAATTCTTATTTCTATTTTATTAGATTATAAAAAATATACTTACATATAATTTTTTTTTGTTGTATCAAAAATATATAAATTTTTTAGTTTATTTTACGATATAAGAATGAATATGTAAGATTACTGCAGAATAAAAAGGAATAAAATTGTATGTAAACATATAAATATACTTATATGGATGAAGCATGTACATATATGTACATATATAGAAATATGCACGAATGTAAATATGGAAAAGAAGCGTATGTGCTCATATGAAAACACTTTATCAATATCTGAATTTTTGATCAACATTTTTAGATTAAAAAAATAAAAATCGAAAAGATGATGAGCAAAAAATGTTTTGTATATATCTACATCCATGTTTTTGGTTGCCTTGTGGTAAATTAGAATTTTTTTTTTGTTTTTGTTCTAACAAAAATCGCATTTGTTTAGCTGAAAATTTTCAATAAATAAATCTCGGTGCTGTTAAAACAATATAAAACATTAAATTCAATTAAGATTAGCTATGTGATTGGAAAAGGTATAGCCAGGAGTGATTTCAATCATTTGATAAATTTTTTAAACGATATTCAAAACAATATTTTTGATATGTATCCTATAAGATTTCTTCTTAACACTTAAATCGGTTAAGTAAATAAAAACTATATCTTGATGATTTGACAATCGATAACATCAAATTATTTTAGATTTATTTTTTTATGCTAATAACAAATTTTATGGGCTTTAATTAATATTGGCAAAAGTGTGCTTAATATAATCTCTCTATATAAAAGCCGATAAGTACTAACTGACTGACATAGAATCAACGTAGAGCAAAATATTCTAAAGATATTGATCTAAAAATTTGAAAGTATATTCTTAAATCGTCGTAGATTCGCTTATGAGAGGATTTTGTAAAATTTTAAAGAAGTAACAGTGAATACACCAGAAATCTAACTAAAGACTTCCACGCAAGAAGTACAGCCATCAAAGATGGAAATGGAGAGCTCTGAACAAACGTGGTTGATGTTCTCTCAGTCTGGCAAACCTTCTTTAAAAAACCGCTAAATCGGAACGACGAAGTGACCCCCATTAGAGCAATGGCTCCTCCAGGTGAAGAGGTCCTTGTTGAATATCCCACAGTAGAGAAAGTAGATGCAGCTATTAGTAGATTAAAAATAGAAAAAAGGCACTCGGACTCAACGGAATCCCCGCAGAATTGATTAAACTCGGAGGCGCTACTCCTTTTCATGGAATACCGCACTAATATGTCCGGTGCACGGACTCATCCCTCTCGCCGAAAACACCATTGCCGACTATCAATGTGGTTTTCGTCCCAACCGATCGACCACTGACCAATGTTTTACCATGAGGATGATCTTTGAAAAATGTTGGGAGTACAACATAACCATACACCAACTGTATATAGACTTCAGACAGGCATATGACAGTATAAACCGCGAAAACGTATGGCCGCGCTCATATGTCTAGGAATTCCAGAGAAACTCGTTTCTCTGTGCAAATTAACAACCTCTGGGTCTGTATTTAGAATCGTAATTGAGGGAGCTGTGTCAGACCCCTTTGAAATAACATCCGGTGTTCGACAAGGAGATATACTCGCGCCTGTGCTGTTAAACTTAAGTACGTAGTGAGAAAAAGCAACATTGAAACTTCGCGCTTTATATTTAATAAATCAAGCCAAATTCTAGGATATACAGATGATATCGTGCTTCTTGGCCGAACACCTAGCGATATTAAGGACAGTTTCATACAGCTCGACCACTGCACCAGAAGACTTGGTTTGGAGGTGAACAGCAGCAAAACAACTAGGAACATCCCCATGGGATGTAAACGTTTTAGATATAAAGTAGAAAGTTTAATTCAAGAAGGTGTTCAAAACGTTATAGTTGAGATAACCAATATCTATTGATGTTGCTGTTCTCGCATTAGAGGCAAGCGGTTTTTAAATAGTATGATTTAATATAACCAACAGGAAGTGAGAAACGTTTGGACAACATTGACTATTTGAAAGAAAAGTACAATGCCTCTAAAAAAGTGGGTCAAACGTTAAGAAACGATTAATTTCTATCAAGTAGTTGCCCAATAGTATTGAATCATTCGATGCCCAGACATATTGCCTAGATGCAGCATGTGAAATAGGAAAAACATTTTTATTCGAACTTGTATTAGCAAAAGTAAAAAGTAATAAACAAATTTGGCAACATCTTCTTCTGGAGTAGCATTCAAATTACATTTAAATTTAAACTGTGTCGAATTTGTAAAGTATGAAATTTCTAAGCAAGGTAATAGAGCTTACATTTTGAAAGATTGTAAAATTATTGTTTGGAATGAAATAGTTTTAAAGTTTGGATCACACAAACATTTCCAGAATACAACAAAAATCGATGGACTGGTTGAGTTTGCGTGCCATTTGAACTTCTAAAAATGGTACTGCATCTGAAATTAACGTCAAACTACTCGATTCATTTGAAGGAGAAGTGGTAGAGTATAAATCATTTAATACAGAATTGCAGTCAGATGAAATAGTTAATTATCTCATAATAGTCAATATCTGCAGTCTCAATCCACCAGGATTTCTAGGACCATATCCTTTTCATGAAATTGTGCATGTCCAATTCGCACATTTGCGGTTGTATGTCCTCGATAAATTCACGAATTCTATCTTTAAGGTATTGAATCGGTTTCGGAGTATTGGCATAGACCTAATCTTTCACGTGGTCAGCCCAAAAACCGCACCAAACAATAACACGTTGAAGATGAAGAGGCTTTTCAACAATCATTCTTCGATTTTCTGAGCCCCAAATGCGACAATTCTGCTTATTAACGTAGCCTTCAGGTGAAAATGCGCCTCATCACTGAAGATGATTTTTTGATGAAAATATGAAACATTTTACTGCATTTGAAGGACATATTCGGCGAAGATACGCAGTTTATGGTAATCGACCGGTTTGAGTTCTTGTGTTAACTGAACTTCAAAAGCCTTAAGACCTAAGACTTTATGCAAAATATTGTGTAATGTAGTTTGTGGAATGTCTAATTCAAAAAATCGACGAGGAATCGAGAAACCTGGGTTTTCTTCATCACTACGGGCTACAGCAGGAATATTCTCAATTGTTCTTGAGCAACGCATGCGGTTTCGAATTTTCACATCACTAACTTGTCTCAACAGCTCAAATTTTTTTACCAGTTTCACTATTGCCGGCCGAGAAGGTGCTTCACGCCGACCAAACAGTGCTTTAGTTTTGCGAACTGTGACTGCAACATTTTCACCATTTTTGTAGTGAATTTTAACGATTTCAATGCGTTGTTGAACCGTGGATCTTACCATTTTTAGTAATAGCGTAATTTTTACTTGTCAAATGTCAAAAGATGACAGCTTCAAAATTGACAACTGCCCAAATAACAGGCTATTCAAAATGAAACTTCTTATTGGGAGACCCTATAGAAGGCAGCTTCTCTTACGGTCAGTTTTACAATGGATAGTTTAGAGGAAGTTCTTCTAGCAGTTTAGTAATTTTGAAAACTAATGGAAAGGTAACTAATATGGTCTAAGTGGATGTGTTCAATAATCCAAAAGGCTAAAAAAAACAAATTTTGGAATATTAAAATAATCAATAACTGTTGTGCAAGTTTTAATCAGTATAAAGACCCTCCTACTGCACCGTACTGCAAGCCTAATTATAATCGATGAGCTAAGAAGAAATTTGGATTATCAAAACGTATCTTTACATTGATGTCTTATTTTAGCATCGATTATATATTATTAATAAGGAAAATTGAACTGCTGCGTTTGGGTTTGAATACAGATCACGAAAACTATTTATCCATCATATAACAGGAACTATGCAATAAGTACATTTGTATGTACATGTATACGTACTTCTTGTCATATCATTTAAGTTAGTGGTATTTTCTGGAGTGCCTCAATGATCTGATGTTTTTTTATTCGTGAGATGGTCCGTCCAACGAACGACTTAACACACAATTACTCACGGCGTTGTGGTCAGCGACGGAGATCGAACTCGCGTTGTGGTTAAATCAAGACCTTAACCATCACTAAACGATGATCGGTGCTATAAACGACCCTAAATAAAAGAATTTAAGGTAATAGTATAGTGGAAAATAGTATCCGCGCGCCTTATAACTTAGTCACGGCTATAATGGTATACTTATCAACCTTAGTGTAAAATATTCATCATGCGGCGTTCATTACTACCGAAATTTAGATGAAATAACATCTAATTGAAATGAATAAGAGTGTTTTTGTACGGTAAATATAACAAACTGCAGCAGTCTTCGCTGAATGTGCGGCGCGCTACTCTATGGGATGAGCAAGAAGAGTGATTTGAGTGAAGGTAATTTTAGTTAAATTCAAAGGCGCGTATCAATTCGGTTGTCATGTAAATTTCCTTTCCAAGTTTACTGAGATGACTATGTATTCATACATTTAGTGGAATGCATGACTAGCGAAATTGCTGAAAACTGCACCAAATTAAAACAAAAGAGCGTGCAAATCTTAAACCATTTCGTGCTGCATGGTGGTCAACTTCGTTTCTATTCATAAAACCAAATCAAAATCTAATCTCTTTGCGACTTTGTCGCAAGTAGCTGCTAAAATATCTACACAGCATGTTTTAATCCGTAGGGTGTGATAACAAACTCACAGAGTCTAAAACGTACGATGAGAGACCGGTCTTGTATACTCGTATGCTGTCTACAGCAAAAAGAAGTTAATAGTATGCAAGCTCGAAATCTATTTTAACGAAATGGTGCAGCCGTGAAAGTAAAGAAAAAAAATGTAAATGTGTGAAAGATACCTATTTTTCGTCACTTGATTCCTAATGGTGATGATGATGACCACAACTTCGGCCCACAAAACGCAAAGATTGCAGGGACCGTTGAATATATAGTTTGGGACAATTTTCGTCGTTGATTTTAGATTTATTGAAGATTATAAAATAGAACAACCTATATGGTACATTTTGTACCTTAATGCCTACAAGCCATTACAAAGAAATGTAATGGTACATTTAAGGAAAGAAGTACAAGTAATAAACCGTAATTTACTAAAACTAAATTGATGTCATTGAAATCGAATATACAATCTGTTTAAAATTTGCCTAATTGTTAACTACAACCAGATTCAGATACTAGTTTCTTTACAGTTTTTTATTAAAAATAAAAGCATAAAATTCGCATTAGCTTCAATTACCATAAATCCACGTTAGTCGATAATACCAATTAGCGTATAATCGAAATTAAAGATTCGAAAATATTTTTTTGTACCCCTCTATATACTAAACGATTTAAATTTATAAATCTTAATAATCGAACAGCATCCTTACGATTTTATTTTTATTTTTAGGTGATAATTTTAATTACCATGTTGTGGAAACAGAAAAAATTGTTTTTCCACCTTGCAAATTTCAATATAATAAAATATAATGAAAATTATTAATTTTTAATGGAAATGTATTAACACAAAATTATTAATTTTCCTAATTGCGTTTTCACAGAAAAATATAAAAAAAAAATAAAATAAAAATTAAATCAAAATATAAAAAAAAAATTATTTCGCTGCCTCCTGATTTAATTCAAAGGATATGAGTATGGATGACGGATTTTTATAGCTTCCTTTTATTATTATTTTATTATATGGAATATTTTTTATTCTTGCGTCGTGTTGATGTTGAAGGAAAAACCTTTTTGTTTCTTTTTTATGTGCTCAAAAAAGATTTTCGTTTTTATTTGGTTATATTTTTGATTGAGAAGATGAGAGGTAGATGGTTGCTGGTGCTCGTAATTTTGGTTTTCGCTTTTTAATAGAACTTAAAAATTGAATAAACTAAATTTTAGAGGTTATGTTGTTGGTATGTATAAGGTTATACGTGCTGTAAAATTATTTATTTTGAATAACATTCACTTTCTATACAAAAATTTACAAAAATGTCATTAATGTAACACTGAGTAATCATAATATACATTTATTAATATATATATATATATATATATATATATATATATATATATATATATATATATATATATATATATATATATATATATAAGTGTGTGAGTTATACGTACACCTAAATAGAAATCCCAAGATTACCATAAAAAATTCATAAACAAATATTAGATCACATCCAACAAAATTCATATTAATGTTTTCTGCTATAAAAATAGTAAGAAGCGCACCAAAATATAAAACCAAACCAAACAAAAAAGTTCTATCCTCGAAACATTCCCTAGGAAATATTTCCATAAAATTTTTAATTTTGTTATATATATATATATATATATATATATATATATATATATATATATATATATATATATATATATATATATATATATATATATATATATATGTATATATATATATATATATATATATATATATATATATATATATATATATATATATATATATATATATATTTGTATATGTATATAACTTTCGAGTATTAAGTTAAGGGAATGGAGTTAGGGACTGCAGGTGGTTGGTTGGTGGTATACGCGATAATAATAATAATATTATTTGCATATATAACCAACCATTTTTATAATACAAAGTCCCAACATTTTATTTATTAAAATATAAAAAAATTGTTATAAAAAAAATACACGAAACAACTGTAATAATAATGAGAATAATTGGAATAGTGTGTGGTGGTGGTAGGTAATAGTATTCAACTATAAAATACTATGGCGAATAAAATAAAAAAAACGCTATTTAACATTATATCAAATAAATTAAAAAAATAAAATACAAATTATATTGTATAAAATAATGATGATATTAAATTGTACTAACAAAGAGATGAAAGCTTAGTTTTGAACTGATTTCGATTTCAATGGAAAACATGCCAATTTATTGATTTTCATAATTGCAATATTATCTTATTAAATTAATATTATTAGTAAACTAAAAAAATATAAGTTTAATATATATATATATATATATATATATATATATATATATATATATATATATATATATATATATATATATATATATATAATATATATATATATATATATATATATATATATATATATATATATATATATATATATATATATTATTTTTTAGTTTATTTTCAATCAAAAAATACAAAACTTTTATAAACATAAATATACAAATATACAATTTGAAAACAACTAAATTAGTGATCTCCTTAAATAAATAAATAACTTGGAGACACGATCCAACCCGAACAAACAAACAAAGTAAATAAATAGCAAATAATTATTACATGATTAATAAAATAAAAAATAAAATTTTAATGATTAATTAATAAACAAAATGAACAAATTCATAAATATCAAAATGAAAATTCTTATAGATACAGAAATTGGTCATATTATACGATATATAATTCATAATTATTAGTGCTAGTTAGAATACAAAAAATTTGAACGCGCATTTGAAAACGCATTTGAAATTTTCTTAATGAATATCGAAGTTTTTTTTTTAAAGTAGTTACATGATTTTTAAAATTAAATTGAAAGTCCAAATTCAATCCTAAATATTTAAAACTGTTTACGGTTTCAATAGGGATACAATAGGCATCGCAATTAGTACTATTGCAAACTAACGAATGAAAAACTACAGGAGCAGTAACATAAAAAGCAGATCCCACACTGAAATGCAATAATTAGATTTAGAACTTAATATCATTATGCACATAAGACCAATTTTTAAATAGATTAAATCATGATTCAAGGACCTCTTTAAAATAGAATCACTCGTACTGGAGTACACTAAAGCCATGTCGTCAGCAAATGAAACTATATTTCCATGCAGATTGAGCTTAAAAATTGAATTTATATATAAATTAAAAAAAGTATTGGCCCTAAGACCGATCCTTGCAGAACGCCAACATCCACACTATTTTCATCATTTAAAACATTATTCACGCGCACCATTTGTTTTCGATTTTTGAGGTAAGTTAGAAACAAATTCAGTGCTATGCCTCTAACACCTATATGGTACAGTTTGGACAGCAAAACACCATGATTTACAGTGTCGAATGCTTTGCTAATATCAATAAAAAGTGCCGCAGGCTTTAAATGATCATTAAGATGATGGTAAATAGGAGCCAAAAATGATATAAGGGCCAGTTCCGTTGAGGAATTTTTAATAAACCCGTACTGTTGTTATAATTTTTTTAAACATTTTTGAAAAATACTCAAAAGTGTAATTGGACGATAATTGTTCATATCTTGACATGAGCCCTTCTTGAAAAGTGGTATAACAACTCCTACTTTCAATTTATTCGGAAAAACTCGTTGAGACAAGCAGAGATTGAATATATGGGTTAAAACGTGAACAATACTAAGAATAATTTGCTTTAAAGTAAAGCTTGAGACTACATCTAATCCACATGAACCGCAATTTTTTAAATCACTTACAATCGATAAAATTTCATTTTCGCAAATAGGGAAAAGAAACAAATTACCACCATTAAAATTTGCAAAAATAAGATTATTTCTCAATAAATCGCTAATAACTGCATTTTCTTTGTTATCCCGAAGAGTATTATAAGGACATTGAACAAAAAAATCATTAAAAATATTCGCGATTCATAGTCATCCCTCAATTGAGAACAAATCAATGTTTATATCACCTATAGGAGAACTTTATGTTTTGATTTATCTGTAATACAGAAATCGTGAAGTTCATTTAAGAACACATCAACAGGCGTAAAATGAAAACAGCAACACTACCAGCTTGATGTAAATCATTACAGTTAGCAAAAAACGTAGACCCATTTAAATTGTAGTCAGAAATTTCTGTACTTGTAATCCACGTTTCAGTTAAAAAAATAACTTCAAAATTTGTATTTAAAGCGTTAATATTGGCCAAAAAATGTAACAAAATTTTTACGCATACTACGAATATTCTGACGAATTATATTGTAACCATTCATTCCTACGTTCATTAAATAAGTAATAAAAAATAAATAAAAATAAAATTAATAAGACGAAAATTAAACAATATAAACTAACTCGAAATATTACAATAAAATAATAGAAGCAAATATACGAACCGTACTGCATAAATTGTTTGTGAATACAATAAAAAATATTTAGTATACGTAAAACATAAAAAAGTACTAACCATACTAAAAGCATCGTGTTAGTACTAATTATATCAATATGACCTGTATGTAAAATAAAAAATAACTATATATATATATATATATATATATATATATATATATATATATATATATATATATATATATATATATATATATATGTATGTATGTATGTATATATATATATATATATATATATATATATATATATATATATATATATATATATATATATATATATATATATATATATATATATATATATATATATATATATATATATATATATATATATATATATATATATATATATATATATATATATATATATATATATATATATATATATATATATATATATATATATATATATATATATATATATATATATATATATATATATATATATATATATATATATATATATATATATATATATATATATATATATATATATATATATATATATATATATATATATATATATATATATATATATATATATATGTATATATTTATATATATATATATATATATATATATATATATATATATATATATATATATATATATATATATATATATACGACACCATGACCATTTTTTCAGAATATATGAACTGTTTACATGGTGTTTGACTACTAATTAAATCCCTTACCAAAATTTACAGGTTTAAAATAACACTATGTGTAGTTTCTGTTAGAGGCAAAAGACACTATCTGGACCTAATTTCTTAATTCATATACGTATCTGAACAAAAAAATTGTATATAAAACGATGCGAAATTAGGCGGTGTTGATATACATTTTTAATGGAAATGTTTAATACTAATTGGAATACAAAAACTAATAATGATCTTAAAAGACAATGCATCCGTATACATGTGTGGCAATGAAACCAACAGCCCGGTTCAAAGAGCAGAGATTTCTTTAAAGAAAACGGAAAATCATTGATGTTCCTTAAGGATCCACTTTGTATTTCCAACATGGTAAGTAGTTGCAACTAAAGTGATTGATAAGGTCATAAACCATATTTATTTTTATCTAGGATATCATAGTCATTAGCAGCAAAATATTTGCGAACAAATTCTGACTATAAGTTCTATATATTGAAGAAACGTATTCCTTATACTTACAATTCTGTTCTGAAAATTCTATTGTATCTCAAAATAAAGTAAAAAAATGGATTTATACACACACATTCCAAAAAAGTTAAAGTCCTTTTTTAAACTACTAGGTATATAAACACATGTGATACCTATGCGAAGTATTTAAGTGGACAACCGCATGATAAAAGTAATTACAATGTATATCTCTTGGAATCAAAAACTAGGTATGATTTAAAAAACAATGACACGACACTGTCAACAGAGAATCCAAAACACAAAGTTTTGATACATTCCAAACTCACAGGTCGGGAAAATAACTACTGTCTTCCCCCGTAAAGAGCGCCTAGGCATTATATTCGGGTGGTCTTCAAAATATAAAATTTTCTAAAAATGATGAAAATGTTCGAATAGAACGCCCATTTGAATAAAACGCCTAGGCGCTTTAATCGATTTTTTGTTTTAAAAAAAAGGAAATTTTTGATTGTAATTAAAATGACATTTTTGGACAGGTTTTCAACAACGTACACTTGCTCATTAATTTTGCAACATTTATTATCAACAATAACGAAATATGTTCCACTTCTTGACCATCGAAACAGCATAAACTTCTACATTCGAATTAGTTATTTCATCTTATTTTAAAATAATCGTATCATGATCGTCAGTAAGATAATGGTCAGTAAGAACCATATTTACTTCCAAAAAATTAATAATGTGAGCACCTTACAACGAAACCCATTCTTCGAATTTAGCACTACTGCATTTTAAATGCATAATACATAAAAAAAACTATTTGCAATTTTTTCTGACCAAAAGTACTCAATTTTTTCAAATGTATTAATCATTGCTAAAGATAAATGGCTCGTGTAAATTAATAAATTAAAATTCAACTTTAGGAATTAAAAAAGCCTTGGCTGTTTTGTTAGCTTCAACTTTGTTTTTTCGAGCCCATTATGACACTATAAAAGCATTAAGCACTTTACTATCCCCAGTTTTGTCTGCCTATTTGAGGCTTTCGCTACATATTCATCATAATTATCATTATATGTTTCTTGGAATGTTTTGTTTACACAGCCATCCAAAGGCTGTAGTAAGCCAGTCATTTTAAGCGGTATGATTTCGATAAATACGTTGTTTTTCAAAATATTTTAAGCTTGCTACCGTAATGTGTGGCGAAAACGAGTTTAAATAAGTAAAACTGGTTGTGGTAACAAACTTGTTTGTGATCGTTTCGTTATTACACTGTGAATATATTGCTTAATGATATCGAAGTTCCACATTCTAGTATAGTTCACAACGAAAATACGGCCACTACATACATTAGGAACTACAATGAGATGTTTTAAACATTTTTAAATACATTTTATAGTGTTATAGGTACTTTAAATGTTTATGGTTTTAAAATCGTCTATTATCCTCAAATAATACGCCTAGACGTTTAAAACGAATAGTGCGCCCACTGGGCGTTTTATTCGCTCATTACGCCTATTCGCTTTTTACGGGGGAAGACAGTAGTGGGCTGATAACTGTTATAGTTAAAATAAAAATATGTAAATGATTGTGTGATTTTTTGTGAAAGAAAATCTAAGCTTTGACTACTTTAACACATTGGAACTGGCAGCAATTGGTATGCCAATGTTTGAACAAATACTATGTATATAAAATGGAACTACATCACCATTTTTATTTAGAAAGATGAATATGCATAAACAGTCAATTTTGGTTTCCATGTCTGTTCTCGTGCAAGTACGACATAGAAATAATGAATCACAGTGATTAGTCACAGTTATTTAGTCACAGTTATTTATCTTAAATTATAACTTTTATCTTAAATAAAATGTTAAAAGAGCTCAGATTGATTTAACCAATCAATTGCCAAGGAATATTGATTCTCATCTGGTATTTTGTACGGTACAGACCTATTTTTATTTTGTTAATCGCATAAGATCTAATTTGAAATTGTTAATGTAACAAGAAGTAAAATATAATATTATAAATAATAAATATAAATAAATTGTTTGTGCAAATTGCAATATAGCAAAGTTTAATGTTGGCGTGATCACATAATAGCTAAAATATTTGGTGAGATACAGTAATTGAAATATCCGTTTAATTTTAATTTTTTGAAAAACAAGTTAATTCTATATCTATAATATAATCAGCTGTAATCTATGACGTCATTTATTAAATTTAACTAATACTTCGTTGTAATTGGCTGTGTCATAATTTAAATTGATTAATAATTTAAATAAATTGTAGTTTTTGCATGGTTTATATAATTATCAAAACGAATTGTCTAAAATGTTCTCTTAAGTGTACTAAGTCAAAAGTAGGCATCCAATGTGGTCAATGCAAAAGTGCATACCATATTTCATGTGTGACATCAACAGTTACTAAAGAAGTTTACGATTTTATTCAAAATGACACTATGAAATGAATTTGCTGTAACTGTAAACTTAGTCCTCAACAACACAATGAGAATTGTTCAAGATGAAGTGGATGATAGCAGTGCTACGGAAATAACTAAATTAAAAGTGGCAATTTCAAAATGTATTACGGAATTGAGCGTTATTCAATTCAAACAAAGTGAATTTTCACAATCACTAAATTGCCTAAATGATAATTTTAGACAGTTAATAGAGGTATAAACTATTTTAACGAATCATTAAGCTCGTATTGAAGTACTGAAAGCACAAAAATCGAATTTGCCAAGGAATTATTGGATATCCGCTGAAATTTAAACTATATCAAGGAATTATTGCGTGGAAAAATTAGCTAATTCATGGTATTCCAAATTCGGTAAAATGTGACCCGAAAACTATTATCAACAAATTATTAAACTTTTTGGAGATTCCTTAGGTGGAAAATTATATTTCTGGTGTAAATAGAATGAGGAGCAAAAACTTAGTCGATGTAATTTCATTGCCAATAACTGTTGAGTGTCAAAGTAAAGTGATTAAACAGAAAATTATTGATGCTTTTAAAATCAAGAAGGAATTGCTAAATCGTAGCGTGATCATTAGTGAAATTGGACTATCGGACTGTGATCCAATAATTTCAGTGTTTGCTTCTGACCATCTAAGTGCGCTTAACCAAGTAATTCTCAGAAAAGCAAAAAAATTAAAATCACTCGGCTACAAGTATGTATGGACACAGAATGGCAAGGTAATATGTCGAAAAGATGGCAATTCGGCAATTATTAAACTAATCTCAATGGATGTTGTGGATCAGCTGTTAAATAATTGATTTTCATTTAAGTATTTTTACTTGTGTTTTATTAAATTTTTATTACATTTTACACATTGTATATTATTTTTATTTCATATTTTTTATTATTATATCATTTATTTATTTTTAGATTATTTGACTATACTATGCAAATAAAAATTTATTTTTATCATTACAAATAATATTTTGAAAATGTCTCAAATATTATAAACACTCATCCGAATTCCACATTTATGTTATTTAGTGACTTCAATTTACCTGATATTTCATGGTATTCCGCTATTAAGGATGGTTCTATGCAACCTAGTTTTAATGATCGTGGAGCGGCGTACCTCTTATTTTGTATGTTCCTACCCGAAATACATTATCAAAGATTGGTTCACATCATCCACTACTTGAAATTATTGTTTCAGTGGATGACTTGAAATTTATGAAAACCCTTCCGCTTGTTTAAGAACCGGGATTACGAAATTATTAATAAGAATATTGAAAACATTGATTGGCATTGGTTATTTCATGAAGTAAACGGGAATAATTCATTTAACATTTTTTATGATAGTATAAACAATATTATTGACAGTAATATTCCTATTATAAAAATTACAAAACTAAAATTTCCGCATTGGTACTCCTCCAGATTAATTAACTTGATTAAATTCAAGTCGTTGATTAGAAAAAAGAAATTAAAATATCATAATGATTCCGAGTTTGGTGCTTTGTTTAAAACTGAGAATTTTAGTAAAAAAACTAATTAAGAAATGTCATGCTGACCAATTAAATAAAATTGAACTAACTTTACAGTATAACTCTAAAAAATTTTGGTCCTATACAAAATCTATAAAAAAAACATGTATATTTCCACAATTTATGTATAATAATTTTGTCACTGCCAATATCCCTGAGGGGATCTCCAACATGTTTGCTGAATACTTCCAATTAGTTTATTGTAAATATAATCCTACCAATATTACATCAACGAATATATTAAATATAAACAATTCATTTGGTGTTAGTGATATTTCTTTTACCCCAGATGATGTACGTTCTCGGATTAATCAGCTTTGCTTAAATAAAAGTTGAGGGCCAGATTTAATTCCTCCATTATTTTTCAGATGTCCGTCAAAGTCTATAAGTACCTTTATCACTAATTTTTAATCAATCAATAACTTAAAAGATATATCCTGATAAATTGAAAATTGCAAAAGTGGTGCCAGTATATAAATCAGGAGATAAAAGCAATGTTGCTAATTATAGACCGGTTGCAATATTAAATGTGATATCGAAAATATTTTAGAAGTTATTACATGCAAAGTTTATTGAGCGAACCATCCATTTAATTACGCCCAAACAACGTGGTTTTTTACCACTTCGGTCAACTTTAACAAATTTGTTAAATTATAGTGAATATGTACAAGAATCATTATATCATGGTATAGGTGTTGATGTCGTTTATACTGACTTTGCTAAGACTTTTGATAAAGCTAATCATACCGTTTTGCTAAACAAATTACATTATTTTGGCTTTAACAATACGCTTGTGAAATTTACTAACTCTTATTTGTCCAATAGAACTAATTTTGTAGAAATCAACTATAATAAATCTAACTCTTTTCAACCATCATCAGGAGTGCCACAAGGATCGGTTTTGGGACCTCTTTTATTCTTATATTTTATTAATGACATTACAGTTAATATTGAAAGCGAAATTTTACTATTTGCTGATGACCTGCAATTATTCAGAGCGATTAGTTCAAACTGTGATTGTAATGTGCTGCAGTCTGATTTGGATAAAATTTCAAGTTGGTGTATTAAGAATGAAATGGAACTTAATATTAGCAAATGTTTCGCATTGAGAATTAAACACAGGTCACTCATTTCATTTAATACATATAATATTGCACAACATAATCTTACGTTTGTTACAGAAATCAAAGATCTGGGCGTCACAATAGATAGTCAATTTTCCTTCAGAGAACACATTTTTCAAGATCGTGCATAATGCTTACAAAATATTAGGTTTTGTTATGAGAGTTGGCTCGTGTTTTATTTCATTATCCACCTTCATGAGTTTGTACAATGGTCTAGTTTGGCCAAATTTAGAATATCTCACGAGTATATGGAGTTCTTGCAACTGTCATCAAATTAATATAGAAAGAGTACAAAAAAAATTTACCCGTTACTTATATTTCAAATTTAAGTCTCAGTGGAGTTTGAAGCAACAGCATGATGTTGTTGAAAGCTAATTTAACATAAGGGGTAGAAAACATTATGTCCATTTAAAAATTATTAACGTAATTCTCATTTGATATTTAACATATAAGTATGTTAATCGAATCAATAAATTTTAAATTAAAAAAAAAGTTAAAAAACATTAAAGTAAACTTAAAATAGGTTATAAAAACTAAAATAATAAATTACAACGAATTTTATATTTGTGGTATAGTGTCGTGCGCCTCCGAGGCTCCGAAGTACAGATATATTATTTTGTACTTTCAAAGTTAAAAAAACATTTCTGCCTGCATAAACTATTATATTCGCGGTTGTTTTCATTTGGTGAAGGAGCTGCCTAGTTTCGTTTACACCGAATTAAAGCTTCCGTTTTTACCATAACTTGGGCTAGCTGATATTTGATATATTAAAAACCCTATTTGTGGACATTTTACTATACTAAACTAAATTATAATTGAAACTAAAATTTCAAAAACCACTTCTTGATAAGGTATATGCTTCTTTTTGGGGTATTGATAAAACTTCAATACGAAGCATGACTGGTTCACTTTATTCTCCATTGCTTTTTAAATAATTACTATCTCTGAAACTCTAAGAATGTTTGATATATATATAGATGCCAAATTTTTAGGTAGCCTTATTGTGATGGGTCACATCGCTTATTACCACGACAACAATTGAAACTCGACTGAGTGCGTCAACATGCCTATTTAATTATGATTTAACAAATCACCGAAAGTATCTGGTCAAACCCGTGTATTGTTAAACCTGTTTAATGGTTTGTGCAGCTAAAAATTTTGATATAGCTGCTTTCTTACTAGCCGCGATGGTTGTCTAGTACTATTTTCCACTTAGATACTCGCGATATTCAACCATTGAGCCAAAATGTTGTTATAAATGCTATGTAAATCTTCAGTTTTTCGGTTCTGCGGCTACTAAAAATCCATTGTGTAAACTGTAAATCTAAATCAATGAAATAGTTTGCATGTCGTAACTGGTCAATTTTAAACGAGCCTTGTTATTTGCTTAAACTATATATGACTATAGTGTAGTTTGACACACATTGATAAATAATACCTTCAGCAAACTATTTATCAACTTGTTTTCATATACTAGCACCAATACCAGAGGCGCCAATCTCTTCTGAAAAATTAAAGACCCTTCTGGTACAATAATTATCATGTCGGTTTTGGCATCACCAAATTGTGGCATTTCTACATAAACCAGCTCAATCAACTACTTTTGAATATCATCGAGCTCTATAGCACCTAATTCAAAATTCATTTTCGTTGTAAATAATATTAAATCATGGCCATAATACCTAAACCTACTACTTCACGACCATTTACCTAAAACAAGTCACATATGAGCATAAAATATAAAAAATTCTCTTTACCATCCATATTCCAATAACAAGTTCTCCAATTTTCGGTCATTTGAGCATGACAGGAAGTAGTGAGATTACTCTATACGATTTTGAATCGTTTGCTGATTTACCTGGTTTGGAGATCATAATTAATTCTGCATTGACATGACTTTTTCGCTCGATCTGTTATATTCAATTTTGCTTAAAGCTATTATGTTTTCATTAGCTGCTTGCCTTGGTAATGGTTGAAAGGTTTCTTTCACATGAGCTGCAAATAAAGTAGCTTTTAGCTTGTTTTTTTTTGGTCGATGTTTCGTCATCGTTTCTAATAGGCGGAACATGCATTGTTTTTTTTTTAAATCCCTTTGATGCTTCCTAGAGAGTCCTTATGTTCAGTAAGACCACTTCAATAGTTAGTGACAGTTTCGTTCTTTATTTTGCGTTGCTTAACTTTATTGAATAGTAAAATAAGGATTTTTTTGTTATTTGGGGCGTGTGTCTGTTTCCAGGTTTGTGTGCTTTCCACTTATCTCTAACTAATTCCCTGATTTCAAGAGGATATACTTTTTGGTACCTACAAGATTCATTGTTGTTTATTGTTCATGGTGATTATTGGATAACACTGTTCAGTACCTCAAGTTCGTCTTCCAACTGTCTAAATGTTTTAATTGGTGCTTGCAGGAGTATTTGCTCTTTAATTATTGTCTAGAATAGATCCCAGTTACTTTTACTGTTTGTAAGTTTAGACAAGTTTTCTTTAAGAATTATCGTTATGCTATTATAACTGACTGTGCTGAGATCCATAATATATTCCTTCGCACATAAACCCCTCAAAAATACCTTTTGTTACAAATAAATCAATGAGATTTGGTATTATATCAGTAAGCCAATCAGTAAGCAATAGGGTTGCTTCCTGATTGGAATTCGCAGTTATTTATGCGTCCTGCTTCGAATATCTATTTTGCTTTATCAGTTGTAAGTCTTGATCCCCAATAGGTGTTTTCAGCATTAATGTCACCATACTAATAATAAAAATGGATACTAGTGAACTGTATTTAGATTAAATCGTGGAGAGCAGCAGATAGAGGATATGCTGTTTTTCTTCTTATTACTAGTTTCAACTTTTATAGTTTTAACTTGCATGCTTCCTTCGTCGATATGAGGTTCTTAACTAATGGCCCATAACTAATGGTTTTGGAACCATTTGGGTTCTAGATGGTTTCCTTTATTGTAACCCTAGTGTTTTGAAGAAATTCCTCCATTATACTTCTTAAACTTTGAAATTCTTTGTCTACTTCATAGTTTATACATTTTGCAGGGTTGTTCCAACTTTCGGTACATTCTTTTGCATTGTGTTTTCCAGCACATTTTACGCATCTAGGCTCCGGACCGTAATATTTCTGCGTGTTTCAACCTTTCATTTTTATTAAACGAATGGTATATTATTTTTCACTTACCCGACGGTGATCCGGTGAGGACCACCGTTTTATTGTAAAATAAATCACTTGGCGTATCCATGTTCTCTAAAATATTTTTAGGTTTCTTTCTTTTTCCCATTTTGTTACCGTGCGTAAGTATTTCAATTGTTCAAGACATTTTAACTCAATTGAATCCGTATCCGTATTTACTTCTCGTACAATTGTACCAACACAGTTTGATAGATCAGTCATTTTATGATCAAATTACATTGCGAGTGAAAATGGCATTGGTTTTCTCATGGCCTTAAACTTCATGTACATACATTTAATAAGTCAGTCACATGTTTTAACACATTGTGTGTTCGTAGGGTGCCAAAGAATCCAATTAATAGGAATAAACTCATTATTCATTATTCATACGAAGCTTTTCTAACAATAAAACATGATTCAATCAATCGAACGCTTTTGAAATGTCTGTACAAATCGAGTCCATTAGAATAGTAACGGTAGAACTGCCTTGCATAATCTGTGTTTTGATATTTTCGCTTAACGAGCACCTTTAAAAATTATGGGATAACTTACTACAACACTTAAATGATGGTCGAACAAATGAGGTTTTCAGGAATATATCAGGAAAAATACCAGAAGACTTTCAAACAAATAACATAATAGTTCACCTGTCAGTGAAGTCTTCTTGAGCCACTTTTATTATAATCCAATAAAGAACCAACTGTATTGTTTCTTAAGTTAATTTGTTGATGAACAATATTGTTGATGAATATTTGTTGATGATAATCGACCACCCGCAACTGTAAAACTTCTATTACAATAAATCTCTATAATTATAAATGTTCAACTTTATTTGAATTAAAGTTTACAATTATCAAAAAAAAATTATAGCTCGCCTAACAATCAAACCCTATAATTACTTAATTTTACCTAATAGTTGAAGCCATACTATACAATTATGTTTTACTATAAATATTCGTAGACTGTTAGGTGTTTGACTCATTTGTCTCACATTTATTTAAATAATTTTCGGCACGTTTGGAATTTGGCATTTAAAAAAACCACATGACATTTAATTCTGTTAAGATTTTACTGATATTCGAAACTGAAAGCCTATAAAAACTTATTTGTACAAACAACGTAATAAAAAGGGTCATATGGAGGAAAAGGCACTACGTTTTAGCTGTCTTATTTGGAAGATGTAGCGTACTATTTGACGCGTCCCCGTGATTTTTTGTCAAATTGAATATCACAATCGTTTATACTAATAGTATACATCGGTCTAATTACTTTATTATTTCCAATGTACAGCTTCTTCCAGACAGTGTTTTTGCCGTTCTCAATAAAGTGAAAGGGAATTATGTATTAAGAAAAAACTTTAATTATGTATTAAGAAATAAAAATATTCAAAAATAAAATTTTAATTGTTACTGCTTCTTTGAAGCAGCTTCATTTATGGTATGGACTAGACCGAATTTTTACTTTAACGTCATAGCAACAACACACTCCTGAGAATACTTAATAAAATTGTCAGTGTCTAAATACAGACTCCGAAAGAAATATCTTTTAACTTTATCCGTGTTTGACGTTGAGTTTTATTTATGGTCAAAGCAAAGGCTTCTTTGTTCATTTTTTGTGATGAAGATGGTGCCATCATTCGTCTTTAAAACGAATTTTTTTTTATTAAACTGTTTAATCCGTCAAACTCGGTCGCGCCGAAAACACACTTTTTCAATAAAGCTCTTCTACTGCAAAAACTATAATGGTTATGTTACGTCAAATATATCGAGTACGACCCTCAAGCTATACAAATTTAAGAAGTGGAATTAAATGGAAAAATGGTATTAAAAATAATCCGAAAAGGATTTTGGTGTTATAAACTACAGGCTTATTTTTATTTTATCAGCGATTCCTAAGTTGTATGAATGTATTGTGCCGGATGTTTTGTTCGGCATGTTTGGCCTCAACAAGATGGTTTCGTCCCAGATAGATCATTTAAAACTAATCTAATTTAATTTATAGATTATTCGATAATTAAAATTTAAACATAAGAACGAACTGCAATGGGCTTAGTTTCTACTGATTGTAAAAAAACATTTGATAGAATCTGTCATGAGATTTGCTTATCCAAATTGCAAAAAAAATGTGGTTCAGGACAATTCGTCAAAATTGGTGGCTTTTTTCCTGATTATTCGTTGGCAAGTTCTGGAGTTTTGATTGGCCTTCTATCAGTCCTGGCGAATTTGATTTCCAGATTGTATCTGTACACAGGGCGTCTCAAGTTATGGACAACGCCCATGAAAGTAGAGAATCAATATTAGATAATATAATTTTACGTCCTCAATCATTAGAGATTCTCGGTTTTGGACACCATCGAGTGCAGTCAAATGAGTTTTCGGTGATCCAGCCCAAATATGAGAATTATACTCAAACATGGGTCTTATGTAGGTCTTGTATATTGTAAGTGTTTCAGATGGAGTAAAGTAAAACTTAATCGTCGCAAAAATCTAAGACAACACCACCAAGCTACATCAATTGCTACTTTGTTTATTTGTTCAGCCCAAGATATTTTCTTTAATACAGTTAAGCCGAGAATCTCAAATGTGTCAGACGTAGCCAAGCTGGATTCACCAGTCAAAAAAAACGGCAAATGAGCTGGCACCCGAAGATCATTGATGAAAATTAAGAAAAGGGTCAGAAAAGTGTTGGATTACTGAGGAACACCAGCGTTTAAAAAATATATGGAACTAAATTCATTACCACTTGGATTTTGCGACAGAGAAGAAAATTTTCAATATTCATTAAACTAACGAATTGTGAAGGCCAACTTCCCTCAATTTGCACAGTAAATCCTTGTGCCACATGTGATCAAATGCTTTCGAGATATCGAGTGCAATGACTTGTGATTCACTAGATTGAAGACTGTTTCTGTTCCATTGTTCAGTGACAACATTAATTAGGTTACTTGCTGAACTGAACGCCCTCCACGAAAAACATACTTACGATCGGAAATTAGAATGTTATGTTCAAAATATTTCAACAGCCGAAAATTGATTATTGGCCGATTTATTGCCAGAAGACATAGATTGGCAGAACAAACATGACAGTGGCTTTGACAGAGCTATAAAACAATATTTGAGAACAATTGGGGAAGTGATTAGCTTTTTCTTGGGCAAAGTAGAATATTATCCCCATTTTTCAGAGGTGGTATTGATAATTTTGCTACTATTCAAGAAGTTTTCCTTGACTATGCGAGCAAAGATCCAAAAGGTCCGATTGCTATGGCTCTGTTTTATGACCTGCCGCAATCCTTCTGGAACCTTTTCCATATATTTTTATTTGTTTAATTACTTCTACTAAGGTATATTTTATTTCTGGAACGCCATCCAGCATTCAATAACTAAAAAAGCCCTATTGCTGAAAGAGGCGCATTGTTACTTTAAACAATTAGTAATTTTATGTAAATAGAATAAGGAAATGGTTCTGATAATATGTCGGATAATAATATAAAATCCAAACTAATAAATTTGTTATCTTACTTCCTGACAATCAAACTTCAACTTCGATTTAAACATCATCGATACTGTCAAAGTTTTCCAAATAATGATATTGATTTACCCAGGATGTTTTGATACTGAATATATTTTATATGATACATATACACCTTCTAATCTTTCAATCCCTTCATCAAAATCAAAGCTTCCAAGCAATTTCATGGATTTCTGTAATTTTTTTTTGTATTTTCTCGCAAAACGGTAAGATTAAAAAAAACGAAATGAGAAATTTGTATGCACAATAAAATAAATATTTGTTTACCCTTATCAAAAATGATTCCAGTATTAATGATCTTCCTGTCTAGACAAACATTAGTATTTTAATGTATTCTATTCAAAAAATAAAAAATTCAAACCAAACCAAACCGATTGAAACGAATGTGCGAGGAGAGTATATGTTTCTGACGTAACCATTGTACAAGAATTATATTCTTGATTCATCTTTATGGATAATTAATTATTTTCATTTCTTTGCGGAGTGGATACATTATGTATGATCCAAATACATACACGTAAAATATATTGGAATAATGGTGGGCGCACTATATACCTATATACGGATAGGACATATCAGATTTGTGGGGTTATGGGTTATTTAATTTTATCCGCAAGATGGATTTTTGTTTTGTATAATATATATTAGAATCGATTCCGATGAATTTTCTCGGTTTTGATGATAATAAAAAATTCAACCAGTAAAAATTTTTATGATCACATAAATTTATTTTAAGCAAAATTAAACCACCCAAAAAAAAAATAAAAATGGGGCAACATTTTTCTTTCGTCGGTTTTTGTTTTCCTTTATGGTGTGCTCATTTTCAATTCTATTTCCTTTTAAATATGTACATATATATATATATATATATATATATATATATATATATATATATATATATATATATATATATATATATATATATATATATATATATATATATATATATATATATATATATATATATATATATATATATATATATATATATATATATATATATATATATATATATATATATATATATATATATATATATATATATATATATATATATATATATATATATATAAACAGCAAAACAACACAAAATCAAATCTCAACAATACTAAAATTTTCTATATTATATACGAATATATTTTGGTATTCCTATAGTGTGGTATGTATATTGTATACACTACACACACAGATCTTGAAAAAAAAACATAATCAACTTTCCCTATCCCATTTGAATCACGACGAACGAGAAACCGTTTCACTTCATTTTTCTATAAAATATTATTTTCATCTCGCAATAATAATAGAAAGAAAATAACTGAAAACTACATCAATATTTTTTTTATTTTTACGTCTTCTTTTCTCCTCATTTACCTTCTTACCCTCCTCCACTCAGTCCTTAGTTGTATTTTATAATATATATATTTAAAAATACAAAAATAACAAGGAAAAAAAAAATTGTATGAAAAACTAAATTTTCACCCTATATACGAAAGATGAAAAACGAAAAAAGAAAAACTGTTCAAGGTGGCTTAATTTTATAAATTTTTCTTGTAACAATATGAATTTTTTTTTTTCGATATACAAACACATACTATAGCAATCATATTCTCTATTCTTGATCTCTACTTTTCGAGACGCGGTGGCCTTAAAATAAAAAATTCTATATAAAACATTCTTCTAAATTTTATTCAATCAATCCCACCGAAAAAATCACCCACCGAAAAAAATATACAACAACAACAACAACAACAACAAAGCTCATAAAAAATGTTAAATAAAAAGCTCTTCTCAAAACATAATCATTCAGATGATGATGATGATGATGGTGATGGTGATGATGATGATGATGAAAATAAAATAAAATAAAAAAGGGGTTCGCGAATACAAGCGAAGGGTGGCAATGGGGTGGCAAAATATGGTGTTGTATTAGTATTAGTTGTATAGAAAAATATAAGTAGTAATTTTAGTTACTTGTGTAATTGTGTTGTGAGTTTTTTTTCCTCGGCATTTTTTTATATTTCGGATGAACAAGAGAATAATAAAAAGTTCTTTCTGCCTCTTCAGAGCTTTTTTTCACAATTTAATTTTAATTTTGTAGGGAATGAGTCGTTATAATGGTGTAGTTTTTTTTATTGTGAAATATAAAAATGAAGTAAAAAAAAAAATTGAAATAGGATGAAAAAAATGAAATAATAAAACACATTGAATCCTGGTGTGATGAGGATGAAGGTGATGGGCTGGAATGTATGAAATAGAGAATATAAAAAAAAATTAATATAAAATTAGCGATGATGAGGAAGAGGTTTTATAATTTTTTTTTAATTCAGGGTACTTTTGAGCTAACAGCACACAATATTGCTGTAGTTTTTGGGGTAGAGATAGATGGTGGCAAAAAGGGAATTATATATATATATATATATATATATATATATATATATATATATACATAATTTTTTTTATTAAAAATGCCACGCCCGATTTTTTTATTTTATTTTACTGATTTTATATTTTATAATTTCAATTTTAGAAACCATTTTGATCGTTTTATTATACATACTTTTTGATTATTAAATTGCATCAAAATAAAAATTTGTTATTTCCTCTGGTAATGTTGTATTTTCGCTGATTTTTCCATTTTCCTATTATTTTGGTACGCATTATGGGGGGTTGATTCTTTGACCCATATTTGAGTGAATTGATGTGTACCTGACCTTCTTAAGTTATTTGGTGGAACGCATTATTTAAATGGAGGATTTAATATTGAACAAGACGGAAAACATTTCTTTTTGGTAAAAATATAGTAAAAAGTAATTTACCTAGAATTCTCGTGAGCCGGTCGGAACCTTTGATATACATACCTAAATCAGCGCATGGTTTAAATATTTCTAATCAAATAATAAAATTTATTTTTGCTCTGGGAATATATGACATCTACATTAAAAAGATTAACCTGTGAATTAAATCATAACAATTGGTTTGAAAAAATTATGGAGGATCTAAAAAATATTCCAATTATCATTACTGCGACGACTTCAATGCTCAGTCCAAACTATAAAGCATAATTAGAATATAAACAAGCGAGGAATCTTCGTTGAAGAGTTGATAGCAAGAAGAGGCTTTATTTTTATAAATAAAAATAAAGGTCAGCCAATCACATCTAACCACATCAGTGAGTCACATATTGATGAAATCGAGATCACCGAACTATAGTTTAACTTTAAAATTTGCAAAAGCACATTATATCAATGAATCTTTAGGCAAGGTTTATCAGTATGCACTTAAACGTGCTAATTTGGAGAAGTTTGTAACTTATTCGAAAACAACCACCAAAAAAGCATCATAGATACAAAAATGCGCAAAGTACATAAGAAAGAGAAGGACTCTATTGCAAGACTGCAAAAGAGAAAAACTACTTTTTGAAGAAGTACGTTACAAAGCATGGTGGGCTGACAAAATGAACTCTTACCAACGAAAGACTTTAATAAGACTTTAACAAAAAGGAATCCGTTTTGGCATAATAAAAACTTACAGAACTGTATCAGCAGATGCAGTTCCTGCCTTAGCCAGTGTAATACCAATTAATATATATATATATATTATTTGCAAGCGTTGCCAGATTTAATCTAAAGAAAAAATTAAATGTGGACTTCGGTATTGGAACCAGCACAATGGATGGAAAGACAAACTACTGTTTCCTTAAAAGCATTAAAAAAAGGTTGGGAAAAATGCTTGGGTTTAGTGCACCATTTGAAAATGTTAATTAAATATTTGAAAATGTGTTTAACAACTGCAGCCTTATTGAAGTCGAAAACCACAATAAATTATGGAGCGATGGCCAGATTAGTCAGCCAGCAAATATATTGTTATCATGCCTAAAAACATCATGGCTTTTAAAAGTTCATGTGGCACTGTTGTAAGCAGTAAGTAGTGCAAGTAAATAGTAAGTTAGGTCTTTGTATATAAGTTGACTAGGTTTTAGTCAGCAGCAACAACAAACCGCTTAATAACGATACACAATTCACAATGTTAAGATAATCGAAAAGGTACTCAATTGTGAACTGTAAAAAAGGAGAAATATCTCTTTGCTTGCCAAATTTAGAAGCTTTATTAGAACCGGAACTGAACCAATGCGAACAAACAAATAATCTAAAATTCAGTCACTGTACAAAATGATCAAGATGTCAAATACAATGAATTAAACTCAATTGAATCTGAGTGGTGATATTTATTTATAAGATATCAGATTACCAGCAATATAGAATAATAAGGCTGATACTCACCTATGTATTATAATGAACACCAGCAGTTCATTTTAAGGAGTAAAACACAAAAGATGTATTAAGATGCTCAATGTTCTCTTCTAAGTTTTACATGACTCATCTAAAGCCAGAAAGAAGTAGAGTTAAAAAATTCATCGAAATTCAATATCCACAATTATTGCACTAAAGATAATAGCTTTTTGGCCTTTTCATAATAACCTCATTTCGCAACTGTATATAGCCCTGCAATTAAGGAACTGAATTTTTAATTATTTCAATATTTGATATGCAAAATAGCCAAATTACGGTTTTATTCAGTCAAATGCTAGAATGTAAGATTTGCGCTGCCAGCAACGGACCCTCAAATACGGACTAATATAACTCAAATATACCTAAAGCATGAAAATTGTTCTAACATATACACAAAAAGTAAATATTCTAGACATTTTACCAGACAAACAACTTAAACATATTTATTCTTCAAATCACCTACAAGGCTTTTTATACTATTTCATTTTCTTACGAATTGAATCATGGGTATTGAAAATCGAACCTTTTTATTTTATATAACTTGTGCTAAATAAATCAATACATTTATTGTATTTCTTTGAACCATATACCTTCATCATAAAATCATATTTTCGTTGTATGATATAAAAACCAATTAGGAATTGAGACGACCTTTCTTGATAGACACGTGTATATAGATCTAAAATAAATTTCAAACACTTATGGAAATTTTCAAACCGACAGCTATAATACGCATTGAAGCCCACCTAATTAATTTAAATTGCATTATAAACTCGCAATTTTGGGTTTTCCCAACACATACATTGTATTTACCCATTTTCTACATTAATTTATTCATAATTATAATTTTCCGTTTCATTTAGTATCTAAAGCAACTCTTAATTTACATTAATCCCATTTTCGAAAAGTCAAACGAAATGGTATATCAAAAACCAATTCAACATTTTAACTTTTTGAAAAAAAAAAAAAAAAAACAACAAAGTATTAAAATTAAAAACCATCATTTTCCTTTTATTTCTGTTTATATTCTCATCACCGGAATGCTGGTTGCACACCCCCCAAACCAGAAAAAAAGAAAACATACACCGAACACAAAAAAAAAATTGAAAAGGATGAACATTAATGAAAACAAAAAGAAAATTTTCCCTAGAATTTATTTTATTTTTTTTGTAAAAAATAAAATTTTAAATTTACCAAAAAAAAATTAAGATGAGTGTATCCAAAAAATTTCATATTTGTGAACCTGTTGAATTTTCTATTTTACAATAGCAACAAAATGTGAAAATTTTTCGAAAAAAAGCTATATGGTGTTTTCTTATTATATACCATTCAACTCTTCTTCTTAATTTTAAATATAATATTAAAATTAGGTGATGGTGTATATAGGAGAGCTATGTATGCATGATATATATATATATATATATATATATATATATATATATATATATATATATATATATATATATATATATATATATATATATATATAAATATGAGTGGGTGGTGTTTACAAGGAATATTTTCCTTATTTATTTTCTCCATATCAATTATACATTTTGTTTTTGGTTGTGTACAAACAATTTAATTAGATCTTAGATAAAAATATCATAGGAATTTTTTGGTTGCTTTTATGGTGTATATAGGAGAGCTACTTACTCGAAAGATGTTTTTATCGGTATCCGAAATTAATTTTTTTGTTCGATCCTTTTTGTCGACTCTTGCAATTATGACTGCGTATTTGTTCACTCAGAGTAAATGATCGATTATTTTTTTTTATATTTTCGTTTTCCTAACTTTAACTACTTTTGTAGGTTTTATTTGCAGCCGCAATGATAGTACACCATCAGTTCATAAGAAATGGTGTGGTGGGCTATGAATCGAGTAGTTTTTTCGGGTAAAAACACATCAAGTTTAGCAGGTTTTTTTTCTGCACAAAGCTTTTTTATTTTGTACACTCGTAAAAATAAATTCTTAATCATCGGCCTAAATTAACAGGTTATAGGCCCAGTATTATCATCGATAATACCCAGTATTTCCGAAAATTCATAAAAATGACTGATATTCTCGTGCATAACGAAGATACAAATTATCAAATTAAATGATGAGAATTGTCAGGTTTACAACTTTTGCTGATAAAAGAAGACTTTTGGTCATTACTGATGCAGCGCCAGAAGATGAAACTCAATTAGTGGTTTGGAACAAAAGAAATCGAACTTGTGCACGTATTGGTCTTTTAATTGAGGATAACCAAATCATATACGTAAGGAACATCAAGAATCATCAAAAACGAACTTTATACAATAAAGTTATGTCGATTATGTCGGATGAGGCTATCTGAAGGCGGAAATATGCACACACCTCTAAATGCCATAAACAAATGAAACGACGAATTAATTACTTTGGATGAGCCATTGGCAGAGACTATCGCAGTTTCGTTGCATACCTGCCAACTTTAACAGAAAGCTACAGTGTTTTGATAACAGCTTTTGAATAACGTGCCAGTGACGAAAATACGATTAAAGTATACAAACAAAGCACAAGTTTTGACATTTTCCAAATGTATAGATTTTTCTGCAAGAAAAAAGGGCACATAAAAAGTGATAGTCACAAAAATGCAATATAGAAAAAGAAGAAGGTTTCAGGAAATCAAAGCCTGAAACAGGCAAATTCAGTTCAAAACGAAAGTGACGCAATGGAAGCGTACGTATGCTTCCTAGCTAATCATCAGAATAAGGTAAATATATCTGAATGGTGTGTACAAGACTCAAGCGCAACGGCACACATGAGCAACGACAGAACATTTTTCTAATTTTTTGAAAATTTACCTTAGCCGTCGGTAGTAATTTGCAAATTAAAGGAACCGGCATTATTGAATTCAGTGATTCAGTCAAAAAGTTCAGATTGGGTGACGTGCAGTTTGTCCCTGGAATGTAATATACTGTCAGTAATATGTCAGTTAGTAAACTGGCTCAAAGCGGTTGCACCATCACGTTTATTAAAGGAAAACAATGAGCAATTAGCAAGAACGGAAAAACATTATTTATTCTTAAATTCACCCCACAATGTAATTCAATCAGGAAAATTAAAATACATTCATGCGATTGGCATAAGGTACTTGGCATCGAAATTTATTAGATATCAGGAAAATGGTGGAACTTGCAGCAAACATGAAGATAGCTAATTGCGACCATAAGGACACGTGACAAATCTGTCTTCAATGTAAGAAAACCAGAAATCCATTTCCGTAAAAATCATATACTAGGTCAGCCGGTAAATTAGACCCAATACACACTAAAGTTTGCGGACCATTATACAAATACCAACACCAAGAAGTAATAAATATATACTTACTCTCATTGACGATCATTCAAGATATTCCTATTTATATATATATATATATATATATATATATATATATATATATATATATATATATATATATATATATATATATACATATATATATATATATATATATATATATATATATATATATATATATATATATATATACATATATATATATAGGGTTACCATCAGCTAGCAGGTTAAATGTGAAAAAGAAAACTTTTACATGAATAATTGCAAAAAAGAGGACACTTAATTTGTTGAGTAAAAATAATAAGTGTTAAATTTTTTATAACAAATACGAACGAACCCGTTTGAGTGCTTTTTTACCCTCTTTAAAAAAATTTTAAATGTCAGCACATTCTAATTTTATTATATCATATTAATAACAGCACTGGCCGATAGCACTGACGGTTTCCATTTTCATTTCCCAGTTGCTCCATCATGGTGAATATCCACTCTACAGTGACAATATGTGCCGGAATGCAAAAGAAAAAATTCACTTATTATTTTAGATTTTTGCAAACATTTTCTATTTGTCATGTACTAGTAAGGCATTGAATCAATAATCAGAGGCCAATAGGCACCGTCTCATAAAAAATGGTTATATTAAAGAATTCAGAACTCAATAGAGAGTCATAAATTTCTATGCCAATTAGCAAAAAGAATTCAAGGACATTTTTTATTTGCTCCCAAGTCTGCTTTTCACAAAGGATTGTCCACTCAAAAATCATAAACGGTTCCTTAAATTTCTAAAATGTTTCGTCCATTGGTGCACATAACCGAGGTAATCTTTATAAATTTTTTATGTCCTAGACTTGAACACAATTCATTCAGTGCTCATTTTGTCGATTGAATAAGTTTGTTTTTATTATTAAAAAAAAAAAAAAAAAGTATAATTTATGTAACATCGTTCGATTCAAGGCTCGTTTGGTACCACAAGGTTTTTCACAAAAATTTGGACGAGATTACGACGAAGTTCTGGTACCGGTAAGCCAGCCTGACGACATTAAAGTTTCTTTTGGCAGTAGCAGAAAAAACGAAGATGGAAGTATCGCATCTATCGGTGACAGTACTCCAGTATGTAAACTTAATGACAATGTATATGGACTCAAACAGGGCGCAACAGAATAGAACAAGAAGTTTGACACTGTTCTGAAAGAGAACAGGTGTGCACAAAGTGATTACGACCTATGTTTGTACAAAAAGCAAACTAAACGAGATGTTATATATATATATATATATATATATATATATATATATATATATATATATATATATATATATATATATATATATATATAACCATGTCGATGATATTGTTGTAGTCTCAACAAATATCAAACTAATTGATGATTTTGAAATATCAATGAATTGTTATTCATTGATATTTCAAAATCATCAATCATAAAAAATTGTATCATAAAAATACTCGGAAATTTGTAATTCTATCTCGGTATCTAATTCAACGGAGATGATAAAGGCGCGTTCTTTTTAAATCAAGAAAAATATCTTACAAACAAGCTTCGTGAATTCAATTTGGAGAATGCCAAATACTCGTCTGTACCGATATATTTCGGATATATAAGCCAATCGATGAACCAGCCAATCGTTTGAGTCGCATGAAATTTATGGGAATGCAATTGAATTTTTACTCTACTTACCTACCAACACTAAGCCGGATATCTCTATTTCAACCTCAATGTTGACAAGACGTGTGAGTGACCCAAAGCAACGCGACTGGAATGATGTAAAGAGAGCGTGTAATATATATTGACATCGAATACAAATTCGTACATGACTACATAAATTCAAACCAATCAAGATAACAGCCATTTATTATCCAACCGATAATATGATTGCGGATATGCTGACTAAGCCAGTAGATGGACCAAAGTAGGCTAAATACACAAGTGCAATTGGTTTAATTTAATATATGACTACATGTTAAGAAGGGGTGTTAGTTTTGTTACAACATTTATAGTAATATTAAATTAGCATATCTTGTTAATGTTCAATTTGGACGCGAACTTAATTTAACCTGATATAGAAATTATAATGATATTGACATGTCTGGACTATAAAGTGAATATATGAATCTGAAGTGGAACAAGATATTTAATTTTTTTGATGATTTTCATAATCTTGCCTTGTTTAATGTACTCTCAAATTTTTGAAGGTGAGTATTGGGGAGCTACCATGGGTCTCTAAAGAGATTCAAAATATAAAGAATTTAATATAGTCTTCTTTATCTATAAATTGAAAACTGGTAGGGAATCGGAATCTAAGAAAATCTAGGTATTTAAATAGGAAATTTTTTTATGAACGTTCCCCGACTCAATTTTGGAAGCTTTAACAATTTGGTTGTAAAACCATGATATTAAATCGAAATATTCAGTTTTCGTCTACTGATTTTTTAAGAAATTGATTGATTGATTAGAATGTACGGCCAAGGATGGACAAGGAACTCAAGGAATGCCGAGCACCACCGTAAACTCGTGTTACATAAAACAAAACCAAACGAGTGGATGGAATGTTAGTTAAGACAGGTTCGATTCAGTTACAGACACCTAAGCGATCTATGAACACTCAATCACTGCTCTGAATACAATAATAAATCAAAATTGTTGTAGGTCAATTTAGCTAAACTGGTTATTAATAATATATAATTAAGTATAGTATTGCTAGATGTGCAATTAGCTAGCATTACTACTTTTGATTTAAGCTAAGTTTCAAACCAATTAACTTAGTTAAAAAAATTTAAGTTCATAATTTAAGTTCATTGTAATCCCATAATTACTTAACTTGTAAATAATTTTATCATATTAAACTGAGTTTACAGTAAACAAATCCTTCACACTAACTTAACTCAATACTTGAATTGTTACTACCCGAATCATGGACAATCATGGACCAGGATGTGTCTGAATCATTCTACCTATAATCCAATTTAGTGGTGGCGTATAATTGTTCTCATGTAGAAGAACCAAAGATCCAATCTTATACATATATATATAGTTATCGCATGAGGCACTTTGCCATTTATCTCACTTTTGAAGTTCATTCAAATAATTAACTTGCCAACGTTTCCAGAACTCTTGCAACATGGCAATGATGGTTCAGAAATCGATACGAGGAGATAACCAATCAAAAAAATGACCAGGTGATCGAGCCGTAAAATGTGTTGGGTTATTTGAAACAGCTGGGTCATTGTTCGCAAACCGATTACTCGGTTTAAATGCCATTTTGCGTTTTTTATAGCCATAGTCCCCTGAAAGCGGGAGATCGTGGTGGAATAGTGAGCCATTCAATTTGATTATTTGAGCAAAACGATTTAGTTTCATTCTGAAAATTTTGTGTTATAAACCAATAGTGCAAACCTTTTAATTCCGTACGACCTCCGATAAAGTTAGTAGCATTGTTCGAGTATATTTTAGTACAAAAGCCACGCCTTGCAATAAACCTACAGAGACAAGCCAGAACAGACTGTGTAACTAATTCTAAGTGGATAGCTTTCACTGCGCGAAACAAATAAACACACATATGTACATTTTACCTTTAGATCTAGACCGATTACTTGGCTTTGCGAAGAAAGAACCACATAAATCGATGCCTCCTATAGAAAATGGCCTAGATTGGTTTACGCAATCAGGAGGCAAGTTTCACATTAATTGATACGATAATTTTGGTTTGTTTCGATAGCAGGTAATACGTCGATGAACAATTTGCTTGCATAGATTGCGATCGTTTAAAATACAATACCGTGATCTCAAGCTGTATATTAATGTTTGAAGACCGCAATGCAGCTAACGAAAATGTTCGGATTGTACTAACAATATTGTGAACACATTTTTCCCTTGGAATATAATTGGGTGTTTATTTTTGTGGTCCAAGCTCATCCAAACTCGAAGAATTCCCATATCATCAATAAATGGATTTAAATTTTTTAAGTATCTGGAGTGTCGAACCATCGAGTTTTTGTGAATATTCAGTTCGCTGAACTATTTTTACAAGATTAGTGAGTGCAACAGATTGAGTTCATTCGAAGTGCACCAATAATCTTTAATTGTTTTTTAGATTTCAAGTTTTTTGTAAATGGAAGAATTACAACTGTAACGCGGAGAAGTTTAGTAAATGACGAATATCGATGAAATAAATCCCAAAACTCGGTGTCAGGGCAAACCGGCATTTTTAGTGCCATAGGTAAATGTGCGAAACTTATAACATTGTATATATTGTCTGCTAGGCTATCTCTCCACCGAATACATTGCAAATCTACTTGGTCATTATGTATGTAAATTTGCCTGTACATTTTAATAATGTCGGCTGTGAAAGCAACTAAGTGTTTCCTAAATCGAAGAATTATCGACAACAAATTTTGCTGAATCGTAGGTCCCTTTCTTAGGCATTAAACACCACTCTTAATTTCGTAGTGGTACTAGGTAGTATCTTTCATCACAATGATGTGGCAGATAATATGCCTTTTCATATGAATTATCGATACTTTTTGGATTTTGAACTAAACTTATGTGCCCCAATGACAAATATTCTTTCATATAAAGTCACGGTATTGCTGGTAAGTTTCAGGCTCACGAATTAGTTTTCTTTCCATAGAATAAAATTGTGGCAGCGAATTGAAGTTTGAATCACCAAGAAATTTTATATTGTCAGTTACAAGTCAGACTGAGTACTGACCGGACGAAAGATGCTTGAAATTTTTAGTATAGTGGTCATCACAATATTTTTCAACTAATGAACAATTATTTTTAAGACATTAATATTAACTGGATTGGTGCTAATAGACTTTTTTGAGTAATATTATAGATACTTAATGGAAATATTATACTTAATGGAGATTGTTTTTTGTCTATTTAGGAGATATGACTTTTATCCGCTTGTCTTGGGTGAGGGCTATGACAATAATAGTTTGTTTTGTAGGAGATCTATACTAGAAGTGAACTTCTAGTAGAGGGGTTATTAGATAGTTTGTATTGTAATAACGGTGAATTTTATTGTGGTTTTAAAGAAAACCCACAATTCTAGGGATAAGATTATATAGTATATAGTTGTATATCTGTTACATGAGGGCAGTTTTTTGAATGGTTTTTTTATACCTTTGACTGTAATTAGAGTGCTGCTTATTATCTGTTGTTAATGTGTTTTTGTTGTAAATTTGTATTTTTCGAATTTGATTTTTGTGTAATTTATTTATGAGCTGTGATTTATTTTATGCGTTTTATGTTTCTTTCGTATTGTTGTTGTATTTACTGTTATAACACAATTTGACTTCTGTGTCAGCTAGGTAAGTTGACAGGTTGTATTTTTGTTGTATATAACGTTGTTGGTTTCATATACATTTGTTTTTGTTTCAACTCTGATTTATCTTTTAATTTGAGTTATCTTTGCTTCGTTATTGTTTTTAGAATTATTGTGTATACTTACACTTACATTATTCTTTGGTACTGTGTTCATCAAATATGAAGAGCCACCCAGTTTTACTTTCATTTGTCCGCTGCTCAAAATATGGAATTATGTTTTGTTGTTGTATGAGGAGTGAATACAAAATATAAATAATTTGAATATAGGTGACAGGGTAGTCATTAAGGATGAATGATTATGTTGCATAGCACAATTGCAATAATGTTGAAGTTGTTTATATTTTTGTTTAATGTAATGCCATAAGATTCGCTATATGATCAAGATCGATGATTTTTTTTTAACAATTTTAATTTTAACTAGAGTTTTGTTAATAAAAAAATTCATTCATATTTTAATTAATTGAGGCAAACTTTAAATGTTCCGTTAATTTCTTTTTAAAAGTATTTAAATTTACAGAATATTTATTTTCATGAGGGAATTTATTATATTCCTGTAATCCTGTAAAACTTCTTAGTTGGGTATCTTATTGGTACATTAATTATGTATTTTAGCACTCTCTTCTGCAAAATGTTTAGCTCATGTAGGTTATACTCAGCGCAGCCACTCCAAATCGGGTTTAAGATATATACATGTTTTATCCGATTGATAGCAAAAATATCTGGTGCTATTGATTTCTTATTGACTTTGTCAATGTGATCCAACCATTTTAGTTGATTATCAAATCACCAATCCCAGATAAGTATACTTAGTCACTCTTTCATTAATAAAATAATTATAAGTAATGGGGTTGT
Source organism: Tipula confusa (assembly GCA_963556175.1). Classification (NCBI taxonomy): domain Eukaryota; kingdom Metazoa; phylum Arthropoda; class Insecta; order Diptera; family Tipulidae; genus Tipula; species Tipula confusa. The sequence goes on from OY744477.1 coordinate 150,417,449, forward strand.
TATTTATAACATCTGCTTCGAGATTTATGTTCTCAAACAGCATATATTTGGTTTTATCATGATTTAGCGTGAGATCAAACCATGTTTTAAGTGTCTGCAAATCTTGTTGCGTTTGTAAAAGTAGTAATTCAAGAGGCTTTGCTGCATACATAATCAAATAACCGTCCGTGTAAAGTTGCAAATTGCCTTCAAGATTTATGAAACCTAATGTCATTTATATAAACGTTGAATAGCATTGGTCCCAAAATAGAACCTTGTGGAACACCAATATTCAAAATTTCATCAACATAGTTATTAATTTTGTACCTGATCGAATCCCATCTTGGCGAGTTTGATTAATAGTATTTTATGATTGATTGTATTAAAGGCTTTTCGTAGATCCAAAAACAAACAACCTGAAAATAGCCCTTGATTAATGTTTCTACAACTGTAATCAGTGAAGTTTAAACAAGCAGCTGTTGCTTTAGAATTGACAGTGAGTCCAAATTGACGATTACTAACTATACTGTTCACCGTTAAAAATTTGTTGAACCTTTCTAGAATTACTTTTTCAAACACTTTAGATAGAGCGTTCAGAATCGAAATGGATCTATAATTTGAAGCTCTATTTCATCCCCAGATTTGTACACAGATGTAACTATTGCAATTTTACAGTAGCTAGGAAAAACTCCAGTACAAAAAATTTCATTTATTTAACTAACCAGAGAACTTTTGTGGAAATCTGATCCACTCCTGAACTGCATTTGGATTTAATTTTAAGGTAATATTTTTTATTTCCAATTCTGATGCTGGCCGCAAAGCAGAAATTTATGGTACATCACTTATTGATTCCGTGCAATCCAAGATGTCAAAAACTTTTTCGATGACATCTTTTGGGTTAATTTTTTCTTTAGGAAAACCAGCAATTACCAAATTGGTTTCAATATTGGTTTGATGAATATCATCTAGAAAGTTGCTTCCAGTAGTTGATTGTGATCTTTTGAGTACTGTAAAAGCCCCAACACCTCTTTGTTATCACTTACGATTGAAAACTCCCCATCGTACTTTTGCAATTTACGAAAGACATCCTCATTTAGTTGTGTTGTACTCTTTTTATTTAGCTCAGAAGCCTGTATTATTGGTTTCAAGCCTTTTTGGGCTATTTGTGGTGTTATTTGTTTCAATGGTGTTGCGTCATCCGGTACCTGGTTCCTGAGGTGATTATTTGAACCTTGTGGATTAGATTAAGGAATTAAACTGCGAGGGGTTGACTTACAGCAGTGCCAAATAGCCTCAATTTTCTTAAGCTTCTACCGGTTTTTTCCGGAAAACCCAACACACCGTGGATGGTAGACATTAAGACATTTTACGCACTTAACTGCTTCATGACAATCAATGTTTGTGCCTTTGCATGTTTGGTATTTAACTTCCATTGCTACTAGTTTTTATGGATACCAGTGAATGGGTGAAGATTTGATGATCATGAAAATTACCGGGATCACGGGATTGATTTACAACAATCCAGTTTAATCAACAGAACTAACATTATTCGACTTTTAGAAACCTATAAATAATTTAGAGAAATTTTAATTAACAGAAACCTTTTGATCCTACTACAAAATAGACTTCCTGGGTAAGCAAATATTTTATTAATTTTCACTATAGTAGTGAAAATTAATAAAATATTTGCTGATAGACAACAATTTCGCAAGTATAGCTAGTACATTATTGGAAAATCTTTTTTCCTATACCAACGCTAAATAATTTTATTAAAAGTATGGAGTGATCCACTGTTAAAAATGCTTTTAAAATGTCCATAAATGTGGAGAGGCATTTGTGACTGAAAAAATCGAAATGATTCCGAATCTGAATGATATTTATCATTTGGAAAATAATAATTTTCAGGTTAGTCTTCGGTCAATGTGTAAACATAAGTATTCAGTCTTTGTTTGTAATGAAATATGTGCAATCAACGTTTTAATTTTAGTTTCTTTACTGTTGGAAGCAAGCTTTTTGATCGATAGGACGATTTTTGAGTTAAATTTTTTTCAGGATTGAGTATCATTGTAATAAGGGTTTACATGATCGGGTTCCAGATAAATGTTATTAGTTTAAAAAAATTATCAGATAATTCTCACAATTTTCCCTGTAATAAGATCATATCCCTGTGCCTTTTTCGAGCTTATATATGATATTTTACTGTATGCTTTACATTTTTCCGCTTAAAGTTAATTGAGCATTAAATAATTTGTTAAATGTTAACATAAATTTATTAGCATCTTGATGAGGTGAAACACTTCTTTTAGACAATTAGCGAAAGCTAATGCGTTTTCTTCACCGCTTCTTGCTCAGTTTTCACTTGTCAGTCTATAATCAGTGGGTTTGTATTAACTGGCCTTTAATTGTTCATTGCATTCCACAAAGAGTGATCTGTTCGTTCTTTGACAAGAGTTCTCTTATATAATTCTTTAAACTATTGTTTTATTCTTATGCAATTCTAAATAGCGCGATTTAGTTTCCACTTGATTAAAGGCGATTTAGATTGTTGATATTGCCTCCTTATTATTAGTCTTTCTCAGTAATATTCACGAGCTTTTGGTAGCTTTTTTTTTGCTATCACTTTTTAACATTTTTGCAGCTTATATCAGTTGGTGTATACTTAGCGAAATCTTGAAAGGTACCTTGTTCGACTAGCCGCCTTTATTGGTGCTATTTAGTTCGCTTGTTTATGAGACATTTTGGCGTTTCTCCCTTTAAGACATTGGTACCATATTGACACCAACATTACTATTACAGATCGTACAGTAATTGGCTGATTTGTGCGTGCAATAATATTGCAAACCACTTAGATCAGTAATCATGTTTTTTATCTGTTAGCCAGTAAGTGAATTAGCCTGAAAAGTATTCTAAACTGTGTTCCTCTATCGTTTTAAAAGTTGTCTGCCTTTCGGCGATGTTAGCCTTGACCCCCAGTTTTAGCGGTATGTAATATCCCCCTGCTAGGAATTTATTACCCAACTGGTTGAAATAATCCATGAGCTGCGGATTTTTATAGCGTGTTTTG
>OY744477.1:150420691-150552096 GCA_963556175.1 Tipula confusa
TATATATATATATATATATATATAGTGCGAAATATATATAGTGCGAACCTTGGATAGGTGTTAGCCAACGCATTTCCTAAGTCATTTTCTATGTCAACTGCGATGTTGGCCGTGACTAAATACTCCGTTAGCTTAGCAGGATGGCGTGGAATGTGGTCAACTACAGTCGTGGATCTTGCTTTAGCCGCAACATTAACAGAGGGGTGAATCACTTGATACAAAAGGAAAAAGGATAAGATAAATTCGGACCACCAATCTGAGAGAAGAAGATGTTAGCACCTTTAACAGCTCACATCATGGTGGAGAGGAAATAAATACATATGAATAAAGCAAATCAAAAATTACAGATAAAATCCCAGTGTTTTTAACGGTGCTCCGCCAACCGTCTCGGTGAGTAAGATTACTTGTCTTACTTATCGTCTACACCAAACTCTCCAAAAACTTAAAAGAAGCGTCCCACAAAAGAAACAATAATTTGTGGTGGGGATGGTTATTCACAGTCCAACTCAATAAAAATGATTGAGTTCTAGGTCAGTAAAAAAAATGTTGCACTATCAATTAGTTTCCTATTACACGTGATTTTTTAGGAATTTTGCAATATTACAAAACAATTTAAACGAAAATAAAAAATTGTATAAATGGCCGAATTAGCATAAATATTGCGGTTGAAAGAATTTTACTTGGAACGGGATCATGAAGTGCCACCCTTTACTAGTGTTTATATAAAGATACAAGAAAATAAAAATATGCCACCGTGATAGTGGTTTTCTCATAGACCCAGTTGATCTTTGCTTTACGATTTTTGATACTATCTTTGCTTATTCCGAATACCAAGCTTTTTTACAAATATTGCGATGTCTGTACTGTAAATTATGTCAATTTGCGGAATGTGAATTATTTAAATCAGATTACCAAAATTCAACAACTGATATATTGTAAACTCAATTGTTTATTTTCGTTATCTAAGCCTAAGGCACTGATCTTCTTGCCTGGAAAATAGTTTTATCTAACATTTGTATGAATACAATTTAGTTGTTTATTTGAAATAATTTATTTTTGAGGTATAGATAAATAACTCTATTTTTAAACTTATTTAAGGCTTATGTTGGTTTATTAAGTGTAGTTCTATTGAAAAGAAATTAGGATATTTATAAACATATTCAAGCAGTCCATTAAAAAAGTTTACGATAAGTAATGATATAATGAACCAAAAAAAAATATAAGAGCATTACAGGCCAAGGTTGACCCTTTACTGAAATTTTTTACAAAAATTTTCAGACCATATTTTCACAATTATGGTAATCATTGCAGACGATAAAATAAGTGGTCAGGCAAACGAACGATTTCATATACAATTGGTAACGGCGTTGTGGTCAGCGGTAGAAATCGAACTCAAGACCACGGTGTGTTTAAACCAGCACACCTTAACCATCACTATACGACCTGTGGCATAAACATGTGAAAATGTGACAATTGGTTTGGAAAATACAGGATGGTTGCAGCTATGTACATTGTTCAGATTGTAATTTAAAAGTGAATATGTAGCAGCATTTTCTGAATCACAGTTTTAAATATTTAAGCGCATTGAATTAAGCTTTATTTAGTTTAAGTTTCTTACTATCGGCAACGTTCAAAATATAAACCTCAGTTTAAGTCACACTACCCATTTTATATGATAAAAAATTTCCAGAGTACTGGAGAATGTTTATAAAACTTTCATCAACAAAATGGCAGTAAACCGCAATTATTTTTGCTACATTTTAAAGTAAACAATTCCTGGAAAATTTGAATCAAATAAATTCAAACATTAAATAAAAATTTCGAACTCACAACATAATCATATAGAATCATAACACATACCTATACATGATTTTTGGATGTGTATGTTTTTTTATTGATTTTGATTTGTTTTTTATTTTTGTTAATGTATATAAATACATAAAATATATACACATAAATTGTATAAAACATATTATGTATGTTGTGGCGATGAAGGTGGTGAATTGGGGCGGTAAAATGGAAAAAATTATCATTAATTTTTTTTATATGTATAAAAAATTATAATCTACTTTGTTAATAGAAGGGGTATGTATTATGCAAAAACATAAAAAAAATTGGAGCTTTTTTTTCGGGGCTTAAAATTAAAAATAAACATTTATTTATTTTATTCTGTTTTATTATTATTATTATTATTATTATTACTATTATATTTTTTTTTTAATTTTAATTTTATGGGCTGCAAAATTATTTTAAAATTTGCACATTATAAAGCTTTTGTTATTTTTTTTGTTTTTAATTTTCATTATAATATGTGCTTGCCACTATAAGCTGTCTAGGTTTACTCATTGAATGGTATGTGAGTTAATATGCTGACGAGCAGAATAATTCCAGTAACTTTTCCGAGCTGGACATATTCATGATATACTTTTTAATTCGAACAGTTCTTCGCAACTCTCAATAAGTCGATCTTTCACCACGATATAGTTTATTTATATAGGAAACATTCAAATTCTTGTCCTATAAGTCAAAACGGTCAAAAAACGGTAATAATTAGAGAACTATTTATGCAAATTAGGTTTATATAATTTACAACAGTAGGTGTGCAGGAAATAAGGACATATGACTATTTGACAACTTATCTATTTAAATGGCCAAAGAAAATAAGTCGGTTTCCCTTATAATTACCGAAAATCATGATTGCTTTTATTAATGTGCGGAGAATAATTATTCTCAGTCTAGAGAAGTTTAGGTAAAAACGGAAACACGGAGAAAGAATAACAAACGTGCCGATGCAAGGCCTATTAAAAAACTATTTTTAACAGATCGGCCTTTACAGTCACCTAAAAAAATAAACACAGAAAACCCAACAAACCGCAGAGTTTATAAACAGCTGCAGACAAAACCCAGCAAGTACAGTCAGTGGCAGGTGAAAAACAGATTTGTATCTAATAGCTCTCCGTGTAAACTAGGTCCAACCAAATTTTGAGTCGGGTTTGTTCCACAAAAAAGAAAGGTTTCATATCCCTATGCAAATGCAACTGCTACCAACTTTTATGATTCTAAACCAATCACCTCTTTGAATAACTTTTCACGTCTACTTCAAGGCTGCTAGGAGTTATTTAGAACAATGTAACCTCAACGCAAAATGTGACCAATATCATCTAAAACCTTTAAAGCCATTAAATTCACAAACTCCCTTCCAAACTCCTCTTGATAGAAGAACTTCTATGTATATCAGGTCATTGAATATTGATGTTTAAAACTGTATTCCAAATCCAGAAAGGTACTTTTGTATTCCTGGCTAAAACATAGTTTTTAGCTCAAACTCAAAGCAACAATTTTAACAGTTGGTACCCCAAAAAAATTTTAACTCTCCACTCTATTAGAACCACCCATTGCAGAATAGTAGTTGGGATTTTTTGCTAGACACTCTGCTACTCAAACAGTGCTACGGCATAGAAAAATTCTAAAAGTTCCAAATAATATGGTCAAAAATTGCAGTATGTTTGATAAACAAGCTTTTGGTATCGTCTGAAATAAAGGCTTAGTCTAATAAGAAATTCTATGTTCCGCTTGACAGACATTTTATTCAAACGTATAGCACCTTAGAAAGATTCCCTGCATGTACCGAAGACTTGTCCAAAAGCCATTAAAATAGCTGTCATCTATATGCAATCAACCATTTTTCGATTTATGTGGTTTTCAACCTACTTATATGGACAATTAACATAATGATCGCGAAGCACGCGCTTATGTAACCAGACACAATATCCGTTAGAATATCTAATTCCGATGCACAATTTCTTATCAATATTCTACAACTCCCGGGTAATTTGCAACATAATTAGTTTTGTGAAATTCAGGCAGCAGTTGTTGATGAGGTCTAATAGAGGCATTAGGTTGAACTAAATTTAAATGTTTCATACATCCCGGGACAATATATTCTATAAATTAAAATGTCAGCAAATTTCATTTTAATTGCGGTTCAAGATTAAGTTCTTTACAATGTTCATCGTATATACTATCGCAGATTTCTTAAATTTTCGTAGAGTACAAAAAATTTTTTTTGTGGATATTTTTAATCTTTTTACATAGTGTGCATCATAGGGTGGTCACCCGATGCAAACTCTTAATAAACTAAACTACAAAAAAAAGGCAAATTAAGTAAAACTAGTCTAATCAAACTACAAAACTGTGAGCTACTTAACTCAAATCTGTAAAAGATAAATTATATAATATATGGGTGCACGAACATTTACATTAATGAAGGTCATTGATCCACAACCATTAGACGCGTTGAACCGCACATCAAATCATCTAAAACCCATAAATCTATGCGAACGAGAACGCAAAAATAATAAAAATTAGGTAATACCGTTATATTATGTATTCGAAGGAAAAATTATTTTCCTATATACACCATACATTTCGACATCTAAAAATGGAAAATCCAATAATAAAATTAAAAAAAAAAAAAAAATCAAAATGAAAAACAACAATACATATATATACAGTGATAAAGAAAATCCAACAACACTAACAATTTTCATTTTGATTGATTGATTTACTTTTTATCTTTATATAATCATTTTCATCATCATCATCGTCATCAGGCTGCGAATACATGTATACAACAACCAAATCATCATCATTAATTTTCTTTTTGTGTGTGACCCAAATATTCATAATTTTGATTTTTTTTTTATACATTTTGATGACTATGGGTGGCTGTGGATCCCTGTTAGAATTAGAAGAAGGTTGATATTCTCACCGAGTATTATGTCTAAATGGGCTTATTGCGTATCGCAACATATAGTGTGATGGTAATCAATATATGAGCTGCCAAAAATTTATTTTATTTAAATTAATGCCTTTCCAATGTACTTAACATTAGGGTCATTGAATCCTTAAATATCCTTTTTTACTGTGTGCTGGTTTCTTGTTTTCTTTGGCTAATTCTTGGTATACATATTTTAGAAAAAAACGTTATTATATACGAGATATATATATATATTTTAGCTGGGAGACAGATGAAAATATTCAATTAATAGGAATGCTTGGTCGACTTTTTGATATTGTCGGTGCGTAGGATTTTCAACTTTATTTTATCATTCTGATGAGGATTTCAATTATTTAGGTTATATTAGTAGACCTAGTCAATAATCGGATTAAGAATGTGTACGTGTTACTAAAACCTGAAATTGGATAGTTCTTGCAATTCATCATCTTTATTTTGAATAAACAATATTTGTAAACGACTTTGGTTAAACGACTTGATTAATTTAGAAACAATTTTTAATAATTAGGAGTTTGGAAAAATTTGAAATTTTTCACCCATAAAAAATTAAAATAAATTGACAAAACTATTAAAGCAAAATAGTAAAATCCTGTTTTTCGGTCAAGCTTTTTTAGGCCAAGCATAGTTGGAACAAATATCAAAAGAGGATTCATGCTTCGACCGTTGAACGAGGAAGCCGAGTTACTAATAATAGAGGTAAAGCTGTACTGGAAACATTTTCGTTACTTTCAGTGTAATGCTGATTATTGGTAACACCTCCACATTTTGTAGGGGTGGTGCAGTGAGTATCTCCCAACTAAAGTTTTATGTTGGGAAGTGAGTGATCTATACAGACACAGCGATCCATCACCAAGTCACTGTTTACATCTTGCAAGATGGAAAACAACTAAAGTAAAACAAACGAAAATTGAATGGCTGGAAACATAAAATATTTGACGAAAAGCTTTTTATTTTCATTTTGAAAGATAGAGCAATGTCACTGAGATCAATAGATAGCTGTAAGGTTCCAGTGTACTAGTAGACCAATCAAATAAACAAGCTGTGTAAAATACGCACCATGCTAGACGTTTATACACCAACGTGCAAGGCCCGAAAATAATTACGAGTTACGAAAACTGAATTAAGCTTCGCGCTCAGTACTTTATTAATCCACCAAAGCAAGAAACCAGCAGTTTTTCTAAAAAAGCAGGTGTCAGACAGACCGAAGGTTTCAAAAAATATTGTGAAGTGGTAACATTGGATTTGAAGTTAAATGCCTTTAACTCGGCTAGATGAGAGTGCATATTATACGCGCTACTAAGTATAGAGGCATCCACGGATTTAACAAGACTGGTGGATAATTTCTTTAAAGAAATACAGTCTTAAAGTACGAGAGCAATGGAGGCACAAAAGGTTACCATATAACCGGAATAGTTCTGCAAGGGTCGGTTCTAGCCCTTACGTTGCGAAACGCCATGTTTGATGACATTTTTTAACTACCGATACCAAAAAAAAACTGAAAGTGGTCTTTGCCGACGATATGGCAGTTGCTGTGATGCAAAAAATAGAGAGGAGGTGGAAAAAATATGTAACTGGTGTAAGTGTTTCAAGATTGGTTATATATGTATAGCGCCGGAATAGTAGTTTTTGCATTTAGAATGGTCATGGATTAGGTCGTGTATCTCATAGTGGGATGTATTAGTCCACATAAGTGAATTTACTAGCTATAAGGAGCGTCTTACTATATGTATTCCCGCTGTAGGGCTGGAAAGAAAAAAGAAAATCGTAAACTAATCCGTGCAGTAACTGTAAATCAGTGGCAGTGCGATTCACCGATAAAACGTTAGACTCATCGACTAATTCCTTCAGTGTATAAATGGACAAATAGGACATAAGGAAAGGTTGATTTCCACCTGAGACAATTCATAACTAGGCATGGTTGTTTTTGTGCTTATTTATATAAATTCAAGCACGATGATTCTCCATTCTGCCCTGACTGCGAGCGAGGTAACACTTATATATAGAGAATAATTGATCAACAGGTGATTTTTTAATGCCTATGCTTTGGTATCGAAAGATCTGACCTATTCAGTTCTATGGGAGTTAAACTAGCACCAGAAAATTGTATGGACTGTATGCTGCAGTGTGAGGCAAGGTATAGAATGGTTGACACGTAGCGATGATATGGCAGGAACGCTAATAAATAAAAATGATGGCAGTTTAAGTTGAACCGCCTTCGTGGAGTAAGAGTAGTTTTACAGGGCCAAATGAAAAAAGCAACTAGAGGTTAGGGCTTAGCAGGTAAAAATCCGACACTGCGACAAGATTTCCTCCTCAACCTAAAAAACAAAATAAAAATAACACTTGTTCTTTAATGTGGATTACCAATACTGAAATATGTTTCGTCTTAGCTTATAAATATTATGTGATCATAAATTTTGTTCAAACTGAGTGTTTAGTGGACCAAAAAACCGTTAATTTTTTCAAATGGAAAGAAGTTACAATATTTTGGAGATCGTTTTGGGCTAAAATACGAAATCCTGGAAACATATTCCCGACAGTAATAGTAAAAGAAGGTTTTAACAGGTAATTGCTGGCCTGCACTGAATTAACCATCCAGCTCCATTAGTTTTAACCGCGAGCACAACCCAAACAAGACAAGTGGTTTTCTATCCTGAGGAGCCAAAGGCACCCATACCAATGTATACGCCAAATGGCGGCTCTTCTAATAGGTTCACGGAACATAACCAAGCAAACGTACTTTAATTACTTCATGACCAACATTACAAATTTTCAACAAATTAGTGATCCCGTCATCGTTGCATCTGAAGCCATATATTATGTGCATAATTTTTCTCTCAAATGCCATAATTCACAGTCACACCTTGTACAACTTCAGCTTGTCGCCATTTTCAAGTTTTAAGACTTTGGAAGTAGGGTATTAAAAGCTAAATCGCTAGTTTGGCCGAGGTACTTTTATTACCCCTGCTACACCATTATAATAAGCGAAAATAAATTTGAAGTATCGGAAATTATCGTGATTATCTCTATATTACTATGTTTACGGCAATAATTTGTATGTCATACCATCGCGAGCTAATTGTTATCATAAAGCGACCACTTACCATTCATCAGGCATAAATTCGCTTGGCCAATCTAATAAGATGTAAAAGATAGAATATTCCTCCGAATATTCAGAGCTCGAAATTATGCAATGAAACCCACGAAATGATTTTTCTTTAGTTTTTGCATGGAAAATTTCAAAATTATGGTTATCCTGCGTATTTGGGAGTTCACATGCAGAACTATTTTGCGAACTCGGCTTAATTAAATCAAAAAACTACAAGTAGGTCGTGGTTAAAATTTAAATACTTAAACAGAAGAACACCCATAATAATAGCTGAGCAAAACGTGTTGTTGTAATTCAAAAGAACCATTTCTATTAATGAACCTAAATGAAAATTTTAAAAACGTGAATTTTACATAATTTTATTAAATCATTTTTTATGGTTTGGACTCCTTGCTCTGCTCAACCGTTGTTTTGCGGGCTATATTGTTGACATTTTAAAACATTGATCCCTAATGATATAGTACTATATGCTAACTGGAATTCTAAATATTAATTTTAATAGCGTCTAACAAAGCGAGATTATTTTTAATCCAACTTATTAGCTAAAGAAATGATTGTATTCAATTAAATCCCGCCTGTTTTACTCCTAGTTTAATTGAGAAGTATTCATCTTTTCACTAAAATCAAGTTGATGAAAAAATAGGCCAACTTCATAATCTCGCTTTATGAAGGCACCATAATTGTGATATTAACTTGACTTTTATATTCTCTTTGAAAAATGATTCATCATTTTCAAACAAGTTTTAACCCCGCGAAACAAAATAAATCTAAATGAATCCTTTGCCAATGGAAAACTCACTTTCGGTGTTGTATTTTGACATCTACTACATACTGTACATTTTTTTAACAAAATCTGAAATATGTTCTTCCATTATGTATACCAGAAATTCCTCTCAACACTCGGCTAATCGCTCCAAATAAAAAAGACAATCTTCTTCAATTGACATATAAGTGCTGTATAAAATACACCTAACTCATCGAAAATCGCGTCTTTATCCAAACTTAGTTTTACATCAACATACAATTTTCTTAGAATATCTTATGTTTCCTTGCCGACAATTTTAAAATTCATTTAATTTTTTGAATCGTATGGTTCATTGGCCCTACATTTGTTTTTTGCTGCAACATGCAACCTAGATAAAGCATCTTCTAGACAGCCTAATCTACCGGCCAAATTAAGTATACATTTATAATAATAAAAAAATGATTGTAATTGAATTATATTACTTGGAGCAGGTGCTTTAGAAATAGCTTCCACTTTCGTAAATGCTGGACTTACGCCTTTAACAATTTGTGTCCTAAATAAACTACTTGTTTTACAAAAAACTTGCATTTCTCAAAGTTAGCTTTTACTTTATAAGTTAATAACCTAGCTAATACTACAAATAATTATCTATGTAGAATTTCTTCTGAAGGCGCCCCAATTAAATTATCAGCACTGCTTACCCCAATCTTTGATAAACGTACAAACTTTTATGAGTACTTATATAGTAACCAATTGTTTTGATGATTCAGATATTTTGATTTGTTAATAAACGCTTGTTAAATTTAAATTATAAAAAACTGATATTCAAATCATGAACACATAATTTATATTTAGCAAAGGATAACGATCATTATTGATGGTTCCTTTACAATCTACACACATTTTTATTGAACCGTCACTCTTAGTCACTATGACAATTGGTGAGGGCCATTAACTAGATTTAACGGGTTATAAAATATTTTCTCTAACTAATCTATCAATTTCCTTTGAAACTTTATCCTTTAGTCTAAAAATAGCCTTAACAAAGGATTGAGCAAATTATTTTGAATCAATGTTTGTTTCAAAGCCAAACAGGGTCTTTTAGGCTTTTAGAAAATATCTCATTGTATTTTGCTTTAAAACCGTTAATCTTTTGTATTTGTAAAGCGTCCCTTATTTTAAAACTAGTGCCATTTCTTACTTCATCAATTATCCTAAATTTCTTAACAAAATGTCAAACCAATTACGCCCTAACAACTGTTACAACCCCGGGTTGCACAAAAACTGTGATTGCGACTTGGTGAATTTATGATTACTGAAGTAACCAAACCATATATAGTATTAATTTATAACACAGCACACAGCTTGGATGACCCTAAATAGCCAATTTAAGCAGAGATAAGACCATCAAAATTTTTGAGTAGCTCGCAGTTTAGTTTTGATTAAATTAGGCTAGTGTGACAGTTGAACATTTAACTATCTTAGAAACGATGCCCTATCATCTGACAATTCCTTTGAAATATACAGAAATATTATTGAATTTGGTTAATTACACTTGACAAAAATACTCATATGATCAAACCAGTGACTAATACTGATGGGAACTGTAAAGATATACGTACGAATATTATTTACGCACAACCAAATCAAGAACAGGATTATTTTGTAAAATTATTTTCACCTCTCTGAAAAATGTCATTTCTATTTTTCGCTCATACTAAAATATGCACGTAATCTTATGAAAATGTAACGTGATAATGCCAACACGTTACATTATATTTTGTTTTTAGTATAATGAAGCATTAAAGTGTATGCATACGTAAAAAAATGAAAATTATAATTTTCTATATTCTATTTAAATCAGCTCCAAAACCCAAAATCAAATTTAGATTAATTAGAAAACTTGTAGTGTGTGTATGCTTCTATATACACATAACATCACACCACCTCAAACTCTTTCACTAATTTTTTATTTCATTTCACGAAAAAAACTCTTCTAAAATAATAATTTTATATTTCCATTTTTCATTTATGTATTTTTCAGTTTTCACCCTCTTGACAACAAAAAAAATTATCGTTATTCTTCCCTCAATAATACAAATTTTTTATCAAATATTCTTAACTATATATATATATATATATATATCTTTTTTTTTTTTGTATTTTGTATATGTGTTATATAGCTCCTTATACATACATCAAAGTAGTAAAAAAAAATCTATTCAACCTATCTTGTTCTCAGGCTCCTTCGCGCGCATACATTCACATAAAAACACAGCATCCCTTCAATTTTCAATTTTATCCCATTTTTATTTTTTAATATCAATGTTGAAACAGCAGAGTAGGAAAAACGATTTTTTTTTTAATAGAAAAATCAACAAAAATTAAAAAAAAAATGTTGTATTCAAAAATAATTTCCTAATCCATTTCCTTATTGAGTTGCTTAATACGTATATATATTGTGTATAGGAGACGTAAAAATAAAAATAAAAAAAACTTTACGAGAGTGTAGAGTGGAAAAATAAAAAAAAAATCGTATCTACATTTATGAAATATTAATTTATCCTTAAAAAAATGTACGGATGAAAACCAAAATCTGGAATTTTTGTTTTCCTACAATATTTTTTATTTTTTATTTTTGTTGTTGTCTATGTGTCTTCGTCTCGTACATGTAGCGCTTTGAATTTAGTTCGGGTGTACAAACAGAAACAATGGCACTCGTACAGTATATGTTTGTCTATGGGAGATAATTAATCATTCCGAATTAATCCTTTTTTTCATAAAAATATTTTGGTGTAAGTCTTTTGAAATGATAAATTTATCATATTAGATTTTTACTATATAAGAATGTATTTTCGGTTAGCATATGTGATTTGTATCGAAATGTGGATATTACATATGGAGTGTATAGAATGGGGTGGCTCAGTTGGTGTTAGTTTTTATTTTTTATCCAGCTTATTATCAAATTGTAACATTGATATGAATAAACTAAATCAACTGAGAAATAATTGGTAAGACCAAGTATCATCGAAGCTGATATCAAACAAATGAATGTATGTTTTAAAACTCAGTTAGTGGCGAGAACTTTACATTGTCGGACCAACAGCTAATATCTTTTTGAATTACCACATCGATATTGTGGGTTTAAAACATGAAATCAGAATAGTGATTGGTGATTTTAATGCTGGAGCTGGAAGGATTGACCCAGTGTCTTGTTTACTGTAAATATTTGTGCCGAAGTTATCTATCACGGTTAATTATCGTCGTTACATCGTTTTCGTTCAATTTAAACGAATACTTTAATTTTGTCATTCCTATATTCATACTGCTTTAGATAAGCTCCTTTTTTTAGACTTATTTGAAACATGATGCGTTGCTGATTTGGGAAATGCAGTGTTATTTTCATACCTGCATGCGAGCAATCATACAGTGGTGGTTGAAGCAAACGCCACGTATATAGTTTCTGGTGAACTCACGTACCTAGCATTGATGAAATTTGTAAATTTATCGTGTCTAAGAAGAGGATTCTTACCAGTTAATCCTTGTGTAAATATCTTTGTACATATATTATAACTATATTCACATTGAAAGTTTATGTCGCACAAACCTGCTTTGGAAAGGCATTCTTGCATTTTCCATCATTCATGAAGAGTGGACAGTGATTCACCATTCCAGATTGCCCATCATGCATCATGCACCTTATGACGATTTAATGCATCTGTGTATTTCGATTAGCATCGGAAATCTTCGACGGCATAATTTGGTCGAGGCGCTCGATGCTTGTGAATTTATCCTCTGATCGTAACATTTATTAGGATATTGAAATGTGACAGTAAAGTTAAGATCATTGGCAGTATTTATAGGAAATTTCTGAATTAGCACTGTAGTAAATTGAATGTTAACCGAGTAAATGGGGCACCAAGCTAAGGCTCTGCAGTGAACTGAACTGATTTGTTTATATTGATTTGCACAATGTATGCCTTTATGCTTTATCGCTATACAAAGAATATTCTCAACTTTTCATGTCCTAGCACTGCTGTCACAGCATCTGCTGTAATTCACATTTGGTACCTTTCAATCATTTCTTGCTCGCTCGGGTCTTCTTGATTGGCTTTTGGTATGTTTACGTTATTTAGCCTGAGGTTATTCGCTACTTCAAGTTTGGTTTGTTGGCCTTGGTAACGTTTTATGTTTTAAATGGTGACAATGCTCTCAACATTTTACAAGGGTTTTAGAATCTATGTCGTTTTACCAGGTTGTCTTCAGTTGTTTTTTTTTAAATATTAAGTAAAGATGGTTATAAGTCTATGAAAATGTGAAATGATAATTTAACGGATTAAATTATAGCTTAAATTAGAACAATTAAACGATAGCTGTTACGTAAGAATTTTAAGTATGATTGGAAGTTAGTTTTTGCGCTGATGATAGTAACCTTTGAGCGAAACAGGCAAACATGGTGTGTCCGACACAAAATGTTATAACTGTTTAATGTTTATTTGGTCGTAGATTTATAAATCACTTGGGTTTTCTACTCTTGGTCATACAACATACACAACTGCCCATGCAAAAAGCACGGATTGCCATGTTTATGTTTCAGAATTGTGACTGATCTTATTAAAATAAAATCTACTGTCTTATGCATGAATACATAATACTATCCTTATAAGTTTACGAGAGTTTAGTGGACCTGGCTCTCCAGGAGAACCTACTTAAAGTTCGGCCGTAGAAACTATTTTTAGAATTTAGAAATAGATTGGAAGTTAAATGTAGTAGTTTTCCAAGTAGAAATTAAGTAAAGATGTTTCAGTATAAAAATCCAAGCTTATTCATGAAAAACATTTTAAATTGGTAAGATTTCGTAGTATACCAAATTTATGTACGAGATTGGATCCTGCGTAAAGGGCTAATAATGACACAAACCTAAATTTTGCTATTTTAAATTAATTTATTAAATTTTACATTTTATTAAAATTACTCTAATTTTTTTATGATGTCATAGACAAAGGAAATTGGGTAATGTTTCGCCTTAATGATTATGTGTGCATTCCTAATGATGTGTGGTCGGTCCAGCTCTATCTCGTTATTAGCACTAACAACTATTGATCCTTCCTCCACGTCTTCCTCGTTCCACGGTTTCTTGTTATTTCTTCATTCAAAGTTCTTGTAATTTTGAGTGTTTCAGAATCACTTTCGTTAATTCTTGGCATTTTATACGATTTTTTATTGTACAAAATTAACGAACTTTCACTGATTATTCTCCAAAATAATCACACGCGAATAGTAATCTCACTTCTGAAATTTATCAGATGCCAAATTAAAAAAAAAATTATTCCGTATCGTTTTTAATTTTTTATTTTATTAGTTTCAATTTTACTCAAAAACATCCATACAGTGATGCATCCGGCTACCAACTAATTTTATTTATTTTTTTACGTATTTTTCAATACATAGTCGGGATAAAGTTTATAATACCAAATAAAGTTTATGACATTATATCGTGTACAAGTGTATAGACTTTTAACATAATGGTGTACATTGCACGATCATAATATTTATATTTTATATAAACTAGTTCTGCTTTTTAATACACTGATCAGTTAGGATGGTATGGTTGAAAATTTTATTATTATTTTCAAACACCAACACTATTGCGTATATACAAATATTGGTTTTGTTATTTTGCATAATAAAATTCCATGTCAAACGATACGTTATATCCGAAATAGCCAACAACGATCCTTTAGGTTGGATTTCTCCTATTATTTATTTTTTTTTTTTTTTGTTCGAACTCTGCAGTCTTTTCTGGGGCCAAAACTCTCTCAACTCTTTCGGACTCTTTTAGTTAATTTTTAAGGTCCTATACCTTAAGCCGTCACCAGCCAAATCAAGGACGCACGAATACAGGTTCGCTTTAAATCCATCTGCACATTGCATTGCTCCAGCCAGCCTGTACTAACATGGATGATGATTTGGCGGGGATCATAGTTGGTTTCATCATCATCACCGATCGAAATCAAATGATGAAAAATTCCTTTTTCAACTCTTCCCCGTTGGAATTCGAATCCGGTATCCCCCGACCCAAACACCACAGCTTTAACCAATGTGCCAATTGCTCGGTTACTATAATTCTTGGTAAGCTCATGTTTCAAGAATTATGGATAAAAGGAATATCGTGGGACGAAGAGCTATACAACACTCTACGAGCACCAACAAATAAAAATTTCACATAAACGGGGATAGATTATGCCCTCCCCATACATTTTCGGATGTCTAAGAATAGAGGATCGAAAAGCTAGAAAAGTTACATTGCTCTTATTTTGACATCAGAAGGATTTCTCTCAGCCCTCAAACGCTTCATAGCACGAAGAGGAGAAATTGCAAATAAAATCAAATTTTGTTTTAAATTACGATTTAATTTAATTCCACGGTGTTTTGTATGTTTTACAACCTCCTAAAACAGCAAATTTTACTGGCCACTCATTGCACTCACTTTAATTTTTATTTATTTGGATGACACTAATTCTAAACACACTTTACTATTCAATTGTTACAGATTGTAATGCTAAAAATTCCTGTTTTTGGTAATTTTTGGTTTGGTTGTTGGCATTTGTAACTTAACCCGTTTAAAATTATTAAAATAATTTTTTTTGCGTTACAATTTGGCTTAGTCAAGTTTAAAATGTTGTGCAGTGCTCTTGTAACTTGTTTTGTAAATATAAAAAATTGAAGTGTATTTAATCAGTGTTTAGTGTAGATAAAGTTATAGTTAGTGTTTAGTTTTATCAAATGTGAACTATAATATGTCGCATTGATGGTGAACTAATTTGTCGATTGACGGTGTAGCATTTCAACGCATAAAATTACATCTCGCCATCGAGAATGAAACACCTAAGGTACGTTTTATTTTTTTATGTATAGTATGTATAGTTCGAGTATTTGGATGGATGTTTGTGTGTCTATATCAGTGATTGATCGAAAATGGATAGATGTGGTAAAAAATTGGTTCATTAATGTGTTAATACGTGTATACATACTTTTTCAAATACTGGCATACAAAGTTTCAGAATGTAACAGATATCATTACTTTTTTTTGGCAATATAATGAAGCCATATTTTTTTTGGTAGTCGAGACAAAGTACTACTAAGTTAGTTTATAAGCCAGAAATTAAATAGTATTTGGCTTACAAATCAAAATTAATATACAGAATCAATTTGTTTTGGTTGGAAAGTTCTAAATGCTAACTTTTTATTGTGCTTTATTTTTGATAGGTGTGTATAGTAAATCAGGTTTTTGCTTGGTTAACATTTCAAATACAAATTAGTTATGGAATTCAAATAACTCGTCTGTAATTTTATCGTGTCTACGGTCGAAAATTTTCGAAAAAAATTTGATAGTATTTTTTTTAGATAAACTGTGGTGAATAGTGCCTTGTTCTGTCGTCTACATACTTAATCAACTACAATCGTTACCATATTATAATTTAAAAAAAATTAAAGCTTTAAATTATATTTTAATAAGTGTTTTAGTGGTTAGTAACAGGTACAACCAACACAAAGATGGCTAAATTGTTTTTACTAACAGAACACATCATCTATGTCTGGTGGTACAGTTCAAATTTAGAAAAGTTAAAACAAAAAAATATTAGACCAAGGAAAATTGGGATGCTACATTAATATTCAAAATATTTAACCATCTTTTCCATCCAAACTCGATGGTAAAAGGACTTAAATTCTAAAAATTTTACTTAAATTTATTAAAAATTGAGTAACCATTTTTTTCACCCTCTGCTCACCATTAAGCAGCCCACAAACTTATTCTAGGTTTTGTCAAATAAGGAAAGGATTTAAAGAGTGGAACCAAATCTATTAATCTATACCATTATTTGGTAAAACATTATATGGATGTATTCAACTTAAATTGGTGGACTTGCTATACCCATCTGGAAAGATACAAAAACAAAATAAACTGAGGTGGAACTTGGCTCGAAACTTAACTATGAGCAAATCCAACAATTTAATTACCAAAAAAAAAACTTAATAACTTAGATTTTTGGTTCCTGCCTTCGAAACCACCCCTGAATTTACAAAGTTTGAATTGGTGCCCGAGGGTTGGAAAACAGGAGTTGTAAAATCAATAAAACTAAGTTTTTCTATCATGACTTCAACGCGCAATGAGCATTCATAACCATAGGTGAGCCTTACTGCTTTGATAATCACAGATAGAAAAAAATATTTAGAAAATCCGTTGCCAACGATAGTTAGTCAAGACCGAAGCTACAATACTGCATTCAAAATCTTGTTATTAACTGAGCCAGATTGTGCTAGTACCTGAACGTAACACATTCGTTGTTCCATTTCTTTCATTCAAAACCCACTTTTGGGCAGAACTAAGGATTTTAACAACGAACGATAAGATGCCAGTTATCGTTACACTGATCTTGTTGATTCATAATGTAATGGATATCGAGCTGCTCATCAAATCTGGATTCAAATACTCGTCCTCTAGCGGGCACAAGAATTGACCACTCGAGTCCACACATTCAGGACGTAACTAGCATCTTATGAAATTTAAATATTGACTTGGTTTTTTGTAATTGAATAAAATTCTATCCTATTAGATATGTCCAATTCAATTGCCTTATCAATACAAGTCAGAAGTGGATTATTCAAAATCTCACGGGAGCAAGTCAAATGGAAATGGAACAGACTACAAAATCAACGAAATTTCACTGATTATTCTCCGAAATATTCACACACGAGTAGTAATCCCACTTCTGAAATTTGTAAGATGCCAAATTAAAAAAAAATTATTCCTGTCTATATCGTTTGTAATTTTTTATTTTATTAATTTGAATTTTACTCAAATACATCCGGACAGTGATGTTTCTGGCTACCAACTAATTCTATTTCTTTTTTTTTTGTATTTTGTAGTCGAAATAAAGTTTATGATACCCAATAAAGTTTATGAAATTATATCGTGTACAAGTGTATAGACTTTTAACACAATGGTGTACGTTACTTGATCATAATATTCATATTTTGTAGAAACCAGTTCTGCTTTTTAATACACTCAGCAGTTAGGATGGTATAGTTGAAAATTGTTTTGTTATATTCAAAACCAACACTATTGCGTATATACAATTGTTGATTTTGTTATTTTGCAAAATAACCTGTATATGATAATGCTTTTACACCTATCCCTCGCTTAACGAAATTAATTAGTTCACGAAAAGTTTGTAAATTAAAATTTCGTAAAACGAAATTTCGTAAAATGAAATTCAAAAAGGTAAAATATGTATGTAAAAAAATTTAGTAAATTTAATTACATAAACCAAAATTTTGGTTGAAATTAATTAGCGAAATTTCGTTCAATTTTTCATTTTTTTTTTTTTTTGTTATTTGAGTTTTGGTTAAGCGAGGGATGAGTGTATTATATCTGCTCGGCGTATCATTATTATCGTATTTCAATTTTTCATACTAATCGTCTTGTCCAAGGTCAAATTTAGATGTAATTGTAATTTTTACGTCCATCTACATTTATTTTTGTTTTTACCTAATCGCATATAGATACAATTACATTTTTGATATATATTGCGTTTCGATTCCACCCACAAAATCAAACAATATCTTTTCCTGTGGTAGTAGTATTAATATAGTAGTATTTAATTTTGTATTCATGTTATTTACATGTAGTGAGTTCAATTTTGCGTACATACTGAAAGTTATACATTTTTTTTACCTTTTTTTAGGGTAATTTGTATACTTCGCTAGAACTACAAATGCATTCTTGTAATTATATATAGAAAAAAAATTGTTCATAGTTCAGTACAGCTTGCAGGTAATACTATAGTATCAAATCATCGAATCATCGTTTCAAATCCATCTTAGGCATATCGGGTCGATAGCGATTCCGCAAACTCCACAGCGCACGGTAGCTGGCGGCTGTGGTGTTGGTTGCGTTCTATAACGCGACCAACACAACAGCTACCAGTGGCCGTTCGCTGTGGAGTTTGCGGAATCGTTATTTCGGGTCGATACGCATTTAAGATGGTATATTGGACGATGATAAACGTTGTTTGGTGCTGTGGATATGTCCTAGTTGTTCAGCAAGCTGTACTTTTTTAGCAAATTAATTTATACATACACATATAATCTTTAAAAGAATTCACTTATCTGCATTTATTAAAATTTTAACTTTTGCTGGAAACTACTAAGGTTCCAACTTTATTTGACTATTTCGGGGGTGTAATTTTTAGAATTTTTTGAGTAATATTATAGATACAAATGTCAAGCGTTTTCGCCTAGGGCCAGTAATTGCCATCTGCTCAAACAATATAGCTCTACATGTAGCAGGTTCGTTTATGCTATATGCAGTTATACGTTTATGCTATGAATTAGCATTTTCGAGTGTCACGGTTTTATCGGCATAGCCAATGAGCGCAATATAAAAAAACGGATGATTTCGTTTTATTCCGATTTGTATATTTCCCAAACGCAGAGAATGTGCACCAGATATGAAGAGTCACCCGGTTTGACTTTCATTTGTCCGCTGCACAAAATATGAAATTATGTTTTGTTGTTGTATAAAAAGTGGAATTACACAGTAAAAATATTTTTAATATAGGTGACAGGGTAGTCAATAAGATTGAATGATTTTGTTGCATAGCACAATTGCAATAATGTTGACGTAAGTAGGTTACTGATTTGATCATTATATTGTCATATTATTATGTTTTATATATTATATTTTTATATATGTATGTATATATATATATATATATATATATATATATATATATATATATATATATATATATATATATATATATATATATATATATATATATATATATATATATATATATATATATATATATATATATAAATATATATATATCAGTGGCGTTTTCTTTAGTAGTGATAGTCGAATTTTTTCATTAGTTTTACCAACATTTTAAACTGTTTACATTTTGCAATTTAGAATAAAAAAAATTATAGACTATTTTTACGCTCCATTTTAACTATAGTATAGTCAATTAGTCTTGTAAAATTAAGCCTTAAATCTTTTAAAAGTCTCAAAAACAAATTGTTCGAACTGCGGACTGTAGAATCTGATTGTAAAGTAAATTAGGTAAACAGTTAACCGTACGGTTGATTTAGTGATTTTTGCATGCAAAAATAATTTAACTGAATTTATTAGAATTTAATGGTTTTGTTACTCTTAACCACAGTATTTTATAATTTAATGGGAGCGTGCTGTTGTTTATCTTATTCAGCCAAATGTTATAAATGTACACATTTTTGTAATATTTGCGATACTCAAATAGTTTAAATCTGAAAACTCAAAAGAATTCCTGATAAACTAATTATTATAAAAAATAATCCATGTCAACATGTCACATTCATGTTTACAGTCTATTTAAGAAAATAATATTAAAATGCCAATTAAAAGTTTGCCTTTTTGTCGAACACTTACATGTTACTAAAATTGAATTTTTTATATCGATCGTACGACCAGCATAAAATGTCCATGCTCCGTGTGAGTAAATAGGTAATGTTATACCAATTTGGGTTCGGTTCATTTTCTGATCACTTTAATAATTGATTCCATACTAGTATTCAATATCAACTCTTATATTGGAATTGTTTGATAATTGATTGATATATAAGGGGAAATAGTATATCGTATTAACTTTGTTAAATCACAAAAGCCAAATATATTTTTGTTTAATGATATTTTATGTAATTTAAGATTTTAGTTCATTAAAAAATAATTTTATTATTTTAATTTAAGATTATAGCTAATTTATTAAAATGGATAATATTTTTTGCTGCTCGAAATTAATATAAAACATTGCGAAAGATCACATTTTGAAGGCGTTCGACGAACGACTAGAACACCCGGAGAAAACGCCATTGATATATATATATATATATATATATATATATATATATATATATATATATATATCTATATATATATATATATATATATATATTTATATATATACCCGATGTATGGCATGTCGCACCGTCTTGTTAAAACCACATATCATTAATGTCTAGCTCATGCAATTGACCAAAGAAATAACGTTGCTAATGTGTCTGTGTCGCGATCTTCGCTGACTTTAACGTTACGGTCATTTTCATCAACGAAACAAAACCCAATGGGTCCAATGACACCACCAGCATGAAAACCACACCACACAGTTATTTTTTGTGGCTTTAGTGGTGTTTCTTAAAGCACATAAGGGGTTTCATCTGACCATTAACGCATATTCCGTTTGTTGACAAAGCCGTTTAGCCAAAAATGTGCTTCATCACTGAAGATGATTTTGCGTTAAAATTGATCATCTTCTTCCAACATTTCCAAAGCCTAATCCGAGAATATACGTGGCACAATTCACAACTTGATCTTATAAGCGTGCAAGCTAAGATCCTTTCGCAAAATACGTCAAAGTGTGGTCTGCACGATGCCCAATTCTTGAGAACGCCGTGGAATCGATTTCATTAATCGGTTCACACCAGTAAGTAAGTCGCTCGGGCCGTGCCATAAGTCACGGTTGCAAGTTTGTATTCTTGCAGCTGCTTATCAGGAGACCTTTTCCATAAAATCCGCTGATATTACTGATCTTCGAACATCAATCGACCGAAATATTTTTTCTAAATCTGCTGTGTATATAGACGTACTTATGGCTCCACCAACGTAAAGGTTCACCCAACATTACTTCATTTATGATGTCCCAGGGGATGTTTTAGCCGACACATCAAAAACGCTACCTTGTTTAGCTCTATTACCTGTTTGAAGGGCTGTTGTCATCGGGGTTTCTTGCGATTTTTTTGTTAACTTTTTGAAGCCATGGAGTAAAAGAAGATGATCTCCATTACATGTTGCACATTTCCTTCGGCAGTGTCTTCCTTAAGGCTTATGCATAACGACATAGTTCTGGAAGCTGAAGTTCGCTGCAAAATTGATAGGTTTTAAAACTGCTTGCAATTAATAATTTCGTGAGTCCCACTGCGATATCCACAGGATGACTCATTTGTAGCTACATGATTGTGTTCCCTTTTACCAAAGTATTGTCGGTGCTGAGGCTGCTATCTCTTGTTTCTCTTTTCTTTAGTTATAGTCGTCAGATAGAGGAATTTTTTAGCGTTTGTATTTCTTTTGGATTCTTTATGGCTCTCATAAATAAGGCTCCCGCAGAATCACGTTTTTTCGTTAAAATGTTTATTACTAAGGCTTTCTAGTGATACATTTAAGTTATTTATTGCATGTAGATATTCTATAAAAGTGTCCTGTATTGTTTTCAATCCGCTAGCAGAATCAACTGTCAGCAGAGTAAGTTTAGTAATACACTAAAGTGCGTGCCGGCTAGTAATCGTTTGTTTTTTTTCTGGCGATAAGAGTATATACTCGTCGTGAGATGGCTGATTAAGTTTACTGCTTGACTTAGAACCAAGAAAAGGAGATAATTTATCCTTTCTTCATTTGACACGCTCTCATTGTACCGTTTTGTTGAATAGACGATTGCTAAATGCGTTAAATCTCACGATAATGGTGCCCTATTCTTTTCTGCAAGACAGAATATCATTGAAACAGAATAGAACAGAGTGGCGATAATGATTCGTTTATTTTGAACATTCCAGGTCAGTTGGTAAAAATCAGATCTAAAGCAATGGCCTATAAAATCGAATTTTGTTTTAAATTACGATTTAATTTAATTCCACGGTGTTTTGCATGTTTTAGAACCTCCTAAAAAAGCAAATTTTACTGGCCACTCATTGCACTCACTTTGATTTTTTTTTATTTGGATGACACTAATTCTAAACACAGTTTATGATTCAATTGTTACAGATTGTAATGCTAAAAATTCCTGTTTTTGGTTTGGTTGTTGGCATTTGTAACGGGGTAAATTATTAAAATAATTTTTTTGCGTTGCAATTTGACTCAGTCTAGTTGAAAATTTTGTGCAATGCTTTTGTAACTCCTTTTGTAAATATAAAAAAAAAATGTTGTGTATAATCAGTGTTTAATGTAAATAAAGTAATAGTTTGTGTTTAGTTTTATGTGTATCAAATGGGAACTGTAACATGTCGATTGATGGTGAATTAATTGGTCGATTACGGTGTAGCACTTCACCACATAAAACAAAATCTCGCCATCGAGAATGAAACACCCAAGGTAAGTTTAATTTTTTTATGTATAGTTTGGGTATTTGAATGGATGTATGCGTGTCTATATTGGTGATCGATCGAAAATGGACACTTTTTCAAATACTGACATACAAAGTTTTAGAATGTAACAGATATCATTACTTTTTTTTTTGGCAATATAATGAAGGCATAACTTTTGTTGGTAGTCGGAACAAAGTACTATAAGTTATATACCATAAATTAAATGGCATTTGGCTTACAAATCAAAATTAATAGAGAGTGGATCAATTTGTTTTGGTTGGAAAGTTCTAAAAACTTACTTTTTATTGCGCTTTATTTTTGATGGGTGTATAGTAAATTAGGTTTTTGCTTTGTTCACATTTCGAAATTAGTTGTGGGATTCAAATAACTCGTCAAATAAATATGTTAATTTTTTTAGATATACTGTGGTGGATGGTGTCTTGTTAGGTCGTCTACACACTTAATCAACTGACTGTATAGTTGATTCACGACCACGTGCATAATCAGATATACTAATTGTTAAAAAAATTAAAACTTCAAATTATATTATAATGAGTGTTTTAGTGATTAGTACAGGTACAACCAACACAAAGATGGACTAAATTATTTTTACTAACAGAATACATCTGTGTGTGGTGGTACAGGTTAAATTTAGAAAAATAAAATTAAAATATTAGACGACGGAAAATTGAGATGATAAGGTAGAAATAGATAAGGGATCTTAGATATTTTTAATTAATCCTTTTGGATGGAATTATTTAAACATATCACCAATCCTCAAACCCCAAATAAAACCAATTAGATTCATGATTCGACTTTATAAGCTGGATCTGGATTTCTTCCTCCGATGGTATCTTTTACTTAAAAATGAAAGAAAATCATTACAAAACTACATACATAAATATTCATAATATTTGACTATCTTTTCCATCCAAAATCGATGGTAAACGTACTTAAATTCTAAAAATTTAACGTAAATTTATTAAAAATTGAGTAACCATTTCTCCCATTCTCACCATTAAGCAGTCCACAAACTTATTCTAGGTTTTGTCAAATAAGAAAAGGATTTAAAGAATAAAACCAAATTTATTAATCTACCATTATATGGTAAAACAATATGGATGTACTCAACTTAAATTGGTGGACTTGCGATACCCATCTCGAAAGATTCAAAAAAAAATTGAGGTGGAACTTGACGCAAAACTTAACTACGAGCAAATCCAAGAATTTAATTACCAAAAAAAACAACTTAATAACTTAGAGTTTTGGTTCCTGCCTTCGACGTCACCTCTGAATTGACAAAATTTGAATTGGTGGCCAAGGTGCCAATTCAAGGTGTACGAGGTCAAATTTAAATGTAATTGTACTATTTACGTTCATCTACAATTATTTTTGTTTTTTATTCCACCTAACAGCATATAGTATATTTTTCTCATCATACCTTTTTATGGGGTTTTAGTATTAATATTATTGTAGTATTTTATTTTGTATTTATGTTATTTACATGTAATGATTTAAATATTGCGTATATACCGAAAGTTATAAATTTTTTTACTTTTTTTTATGGTCATTTGTATAATTCGCTAGAACTACTAATGCATCCTTGTTAAATATATATAGAACAAAAATTCTTCATAGTTCAGTGCAGCTTGCAGGTAATACTATAGTATCAAATCATCAAATCATCGTTTCAAATCCATATTGGGCATATCGAGTCGATAATGATTCCGCAAACTTCACAGCTTGCGGGCCACTGGTAGCTGTTGTGTGTGTTGCCAGTCATTACTGGCGACACACACAACAGCTACCAGTGGCCGTAAGCTGTGGAGTTTGCGGAATCGTTATTTCGGCTCGATACGCATTTAAGATGGTATCATTGGGACGATGATAACGTTGTTTGGTACTGCGGGGGTATTCGTCCTGTCAGGATGTACTTTTTGTTTTAATTAATTTATTCATGTACATATAATCTTTAAACAATTCACTTATCAGCATTTACTAAAATTTCTACTTTTGCTGGAAATTACGAAGGTTCCAACTATATTTAACTTTTTCGGGTGTGTAATTTTTAGACATTTTTAAGTAATATTATAGATTCTTAAATGTCGAACGTTTCCATCTGTGAGAAGTAATTGCCATCTGCTCAAACAATATAGCTCTACATGTAGCAGCTTTGTTTATGCTATATACAGTTATACGTTTATGCTATAAATTTGCATTTTTGACTTTAGCTAATGAGCGCAATATAAAAAAACGGATGATTTCGTTTTATTCCGATTTGTATATTGCCCAAACGCAAAGAATTATGAATGTTAATCAAATATGAGGGTCACCCGGATTGACTTTTATTTGTCCGCTGCACAATATATGGAATTATGTTTTGTTGTTGTATAAAGAGTGGATTTACAAAATATAAATAATTTTAATTTAGAATACAGGGTAGTTAATAAGTTTTATTGATTTTGTTGGTTGCATAGTACAATTGCAATAATGTGTAATTGATCATTATGTTGTCATATTATTTTTTTTATATATATTATATATATATATATATATATATATATATATATATATATATATATATATATATATATATATATATATATATATATATATATATATATATATATATATATATATATATATATATATATATATATATATATATATATATATATATATATATATATATATATATATATATATATATATATATATATATATATATATATATATATATATATATACATATATTATATACTATTCCAAATTATTACAGCATATGGAGAATTATAATTGTAGAATTATAATTGTAGAATTATAATTGCAGAATTATAATTTTTTATAATTCTGCAATCTTAATTCTACAATTATAATTATAGTTTGAATTTTGGCTACTGGGAAACCGGACCAATTTTGTCATTTCTGAAATACCTTTCCTTTCCCTTTATGCGGGTTGCTTGGATTTTTTAGGATAAACACGAATGTAACTTGAAAGGACGGCTCATCAATAATCTCCGTGAGTTTCTTGTCTTGCTTTAGCTTTTACTTCACAAAGTATGCAGTAAATATTGGCGAGCCGATTGGTGTTTCTGAAAAAGTGGTCGATTTAATCGAATATCTGCGAATAAACATTGCTTATTGGAAGTTTGTAGCATTCAAATTTCCGTAGCCTATGTGCTGGCAATAACATAAAATTAAGCATAAGACTGTTAAGCAGAGACTGTTTACCGGTTACTGATAGCTTGTTCTATAAAAAATTTGATTAAAGTTCTCTGAGGAATGGAGGATACTCGATGATGTTTTCTTTTGAATTAATAATATTTTAAAATTTAATTTACCTGCCTAAAACAGCTGGTAAACTATTCATCCAAATGATCCTGGGCAGCATTGATGATGCACAGAACTACTGGCAAACGATATTAAACGCTCCGTAACTTTTGGTTGCATCGAGCTTTCATTTGATCCAGTGTTTTCTGGTGTCGCTAATGGAAATGCTATTTAGCATCCCTTTTTCGAATTGTGGTCATTATTTGTTAATTTTAGAGCGCTCGTATTTTTTCTATCTCTCTCTCTCTCTCTGCTCTATTTTAAGGTGTTTTAAAAAAAATAAAAATTTTAATGTGTCTATATGTACCGCCCAATGGGCGTCAATGGTTTGACAGCATTCTGGTCAATTGAAGGAAAAAAATGAATAAAATGACAAAATTAACAAAGTTACTGTTGTCACAAATCCTTTTATTTGAATTGATTCAAGCAACTATAAATTTGATAATAAACAAGGTTATTGCTTAAAGAACTTATTTTTCAAAGCTTGAAAATAAACCTTTCTTGATATTGCTGTTGATGTTTCTGATAATTGTGGTGTCGGACATCAGCAAACTTTATTCATTATATTTTTGAAGAAAATGTAATCATTGAGATGGGGTTATAATAATATACCTGCAAATATGCTTAAAGAACATGATAATTTCTTATCATTATCTTTACCGTTTTTTTAATACCTCTGAAATATTTTCTCTGATACGGAACAAGTCTATTATTATTCCTGACATACCAAATGCTATAACTTTGATTTCAAAATTATTTGTCCTAATTGTATTTGATTATTTGTACTGTAATAGCAGCCTACGTGATCAGTTTTTTTGAAATCTAATATTTTTTAAGTCCTGTGTGCACCATTACATGTTAATAGAGAGGTCAACACTTGTCGTTTACAAGATGTTTAAAACAAAATCCTTAGTATTTCAATCAGACATAACCATTACTATAACCAGTGTGGATAACGAGTTCGTTTGTTTGTTTTAATGCCAAATCGCATCCAGCTCTTTCGTAGTTTTGTTTAACGACCTTACACAGTTAACGATATTACTATAGCTATAATTTTATAGTTTGATGGATACGATAGTTTATACTATAGAAAGATAAGTTATAAGCACTGAATAAAAATTACTTTAAGATCGACAATGGTAAAGAGCACAGCTGTCTTTAGAACCAAGATTGGACTATATACTAATTATGTAAACAAATTTAATTATGATCTTAGAGGCTTACAATAAATGTATCGACAGTTTGGAAGTAAAGTACCATAATAACCACTAATTAGATGACGTACGACCTAAAAATAACTGTAATTCACTTGACTTTGGCAAAAACTATTTATATGGAACTACAATATGGTAAATAAAATATAAAGTCATTTGGTAAAAGCCAAAATATAGGCGATGATGTTTCATATAATAACAAAATTTGTTTAAATGAAATTGATATATTTCGATGATTAATAGTTTTACAATAAATTCTTGTAGACCAATGCCCTGTTAAAGTCATCGAACTACACAAGAATGATTGAAACAAAATTATTTATTATACGTATGTAGACATATTACTTTAAGTGTTAAGTTACAATTTATAATATGAATATTTGGATATTGAGTGGAATTTTTAGCTCAAAAGCGGATTCTTTAATCAAAGGATTAGCACAACTAAAAGAAAACTATAGCTTATACACATTATTTAAAAGAAGTATAGTGTACTTATAACACCTCTTCTATTCCATTTGTTTTTGTTATTGTGCAACCAAGGTATACAAATTTATTTGCTTCTTAAATGTTTTGTTGGTTGCTATCTATCACTGTGGTTCTATTCGTCAAACTTACTAAGATCATGCACATGCCGTAAGTAAGTTTACACAAAATTTTTTTATCAACCTAAGCTTATACAAACTATAGTTTATTCGTTGGATTACTGGCTCCATACCTGATCAAATAAAAGCAGTTTTAAATTCTAAATAAGCTCCAAATTATATTCACTTTTGGAACAAAAGTAATGAAATCATTGTCGAACAAAAGTGAGGGTGTAAAGTTAAGTGATTTGTTTCTAGAGAGTAATGAAGCTTTACTCTTACTTTGATTAAGTAAAAGTGAATTATTTTTGCCACTCCCGCAGCAACATCACCAATTGTTGACCGTTTATCAACACACTGCACGAAATGCTTACAGTTGGTCAAATAAGAGAGCAATAGCTTATAGACGGACTTGAAAATTAATTGTACAAAAAAAGTTTCTGAAGAAGTAGGATTTACACTATCAAAAGCTTTCAAAAAATCCAAGAGAACTAATAAAGCAATAGAGTTTTTTTTTATCTAACATAGCAAATCATCAATAATATGTAATAATGCAGAGGTGGTTCTATGACCAGATTTGAATCCTGCTTTTGCATAATTCTCTCCATAATTTTACACTCTACCAAATATTATTGTAATTTTACGTTTATTATAAATGGCAACTGGGTACGTATTTATAAATACGGTAAATTTACATTTAAGATGTAATTAGAAAGTTTTACAGTGCCCAAAAAAATATGTACATTTTACTTAGAGCCGTATTTAATATGTCGTAAAATTATTCTTGAGAGTGTAAATTTACGAATTCACATGTACGACCAAAGTGTAAAACTACAATATAAAGTGATAGAAAGGGTAGGTAAAATACTGATAGGATTGATATCGCTACCGCTAGAATTGCAAAAATCAAATTATAAAAAAATTAAGATATAATATTATTTGTATCCTGATCAAACATAATAAATCTAGAAGACTGTTAATCCTAGTAACTGTTTAAACCTATAGTAGGTTTAAATAGTAAAAAGTATAAACTATATATATTTAAACAAGTATTGTAGTTAGAGGGTTATTAACTACCATATTTTAGTTAAAACCACAAAAGCAAATCATTTTATCATACCACGGCAAAAAATCATTAAAAACAGCAATTTTATTCGTGATATAATAAATTGCTACAGGAGGAGGGTTTTAAATTACCAACAAAAAATTTTACCAAAATATCCTATAAACTCAGAAGCCAAAAACTCCACTTTACCAAAGGAACCAGAAGATATTATATTGTAACTTTTAAATGAGAACGAAAATATCATTATGAGTATCAAAACAAATTGACGGCGCTCCTCAATGTTCTTCTGCATGTACCAACAGTAATCCACCATTCCCGATTGTATTCTCTGTGGTCGAGTGAGGTAGTCGTGATTTAGGCTCTGAAGGATGGTCTTTGAGAATTTCTCAATTTTTTCTATATTTAACCTCAAAAATCGGGCAAATTATAAATCAATTGTGCAGACTGACCACCTTATTGAAAGCTCTTGGCCTCAGCATTGCGTATAAATATTTTTGTTCAATAAAAATCTAACAAGGGATAATAAAATAAGTATACATATTTAGTAAATATATGAAATCACCCATATTTCAAAAATCAATGTGCTTAAATAATTATAGATATGTTATCGGCTACCTCTTATTAAAATACATTATACATGTCATACGTACTCACTCATTGATAACGATGAATACTATATTTATATTTACGAATATGACATAAATAGTGATTAGGTTACCATTAGCAACTCGTTATTTTTGCTAATCAAATTGATTCAGATTATAAATTCTAAGCACAGTGGATATTCCACAAAAACGATATTACATTATTACTTCATACAGAATCTAATATGATTTGATGACGAATAATTTTTTTTTCACAATCGGTTAACATTGAGAATATTACAACCTTTTGTGCCAGATAATCGATTTAAATGTGTATACATTTTTAATGTTTCAGTACAAGATCGTCAATGTTACACCAATAAATTGTATATCCGTGAAGCAACAAAGAGATGGTAGTCAGTTGTTGATGTTGATTGCAAAAACAATGTGGTAAAGAAATATTGCGGTAATTATCGTAATGAAATCATCACTACCAAATAATTAGCATCTTCGATTAAATATCAAATAAATTATTGAGTAAACTGATCTGTTATTTTGATTTGCCTGAATCTAGCAAAACTTGGATAACAAAAACTTTATATCTGACTCACACGTTAATATTTACTTTATATAGTTGATCGCCCACTTTATCACAGAACTCTTGAAATGGA
The DNA here is from genome assembly GCA_963556175.1 of Tipula confusa. Lineage (NCBI taxonomy): Eukaryota > Metazoa > Arthropoda > Insecta > Diptera > Tipulidae > Tipula > Tipula confusa. The sequence continues at coordinate 150,450,968 of OY744477.1, forward strand.
CACTCTTTGTTTTATATTTTTTATGAAAATGTGGCAGTATATGTGTATAGTTCATATACTTCACATCAGATATATGATTTAACATTTCTCGTATTCCTGCTATTGACTCTTAGTCACATTGTGTAACGAGGCTGATGTGCTCGAACAATAATAAGCCAAGGTATTTCAAGGATGTTCGATGCTTAAATAGCAAAAACACATTCAACTCGTAACCAGGTGCTGGGCTCGAACGCCGCTAGAGGAAGCATAATAGTATCAGATAGTATCGGAATATATTTCTTCGTACTTTTATGGTTAACCATTTTGGTTAATACTTGTAATATTTAATGTAAATATAACTTAAATTATTAAACCAACTAATTACCTCGGAGGAATACATCCGCAATGTAATTAACTTGGTCTAAAATTTCATTTCCGTCCCAAAAAAAATGTGTGTTAAATGTTCGTATTAATGTGTTTGTGAGTCATTTGAGACATAATATGAAACATATTCAATATTGAAATTAATTAATTAATTAGCAATTTGTCATAAAAAAACATAAAAACTAGATGATGTCATATAGATCCATATAATCTACTTGAAGAAATGCGTCCTATTACGCTACACTTTCTATTTTAAGAATTTACATAATAATATATGAAAACTCCATTTGATCTCATTAAACCATACACGTTTACAGTTTTAATATCGTGAAACAATTCTGTCACATTTTTAAAAACAAACGCAATTTAAGGTTTTACACTTCAAACTTTCGGCATTCCATTCTAGATGTATACAACTCTTTTAATCTCAAAAGATTTATTGTGGAACTATTTATATGAAGATTTAAGTGTCAGTATGGAATGATAATAGCAAATATGATAAGAGCTGCATGTATTTGTATAGAGTTTGATTGTTCAACTCGCTTTATCATTTTTTAATTAGATTCACTGCCACATTGTATATATACGCAATTTAATAATTTATAGTAATTTTCATTGGAAATGTCACAGCGATGCATTCGAAATGAGTTGCAATTCAAAGAATGTGCCTTTATTATTTTATTGTTACAAAAACTTTGAGATGTCAGTCGTTTATATATTGATTGTTGGAGAGAAGTGTTTGTTTCAAAAAAGCAACACAACTTATAAGATTTTCAATGTGTTGGATATTGAACAAAATCCAAATTCATAACGATATAAACTGTTGAATTCTTTAAAATCTCCTCAACGTCAGATGGCTCATGTACAGAATAAATCATTGTTCGCTTTTTGTGGCTGATATTGAAAAGCAGCTGTTAAATGTCTTTGTTTTTTTTCATTAATTTAATATAAATACAAAGCGATATTTCTTTGACTGTCGGTTGTTATTGAAACGAAAGCCAGTGCTGCAAAGTATTTTCTAAATGATTTGATACTAACGGTTTGGTCTTCGGTTTTTTGTTGATTGAACCACTTGAGTTTCAATTACTTTGTTATTTTTTAAAAATTTGTCGATAACTACAAAGATAACTGCATCGGTAATTGAAACATCTTTTGAGGTAATTCACCGGTCGTACTGTAATGGTTAGGGTGTTGGCCTAATACACCGCGGTCGTGAGTGTATTGATTTAATTATGGCATTTTCATAATTTTCAATTTTTTAATTGATCAATACGCCGCATATATCACCACGAATATCTGAAAGAATATATTCTTACTTTTGAATCAATCAGTTTTGTTGGGCTATAGTTATAATTTATTCACTAAATTGTTGATTACTTGACATATTACTTCTTAAGATATTCTAAATCATAAAGTTCCAATATGTCTAGCATCGAGATGTCAATTTCTTCAAGCAGATGCCTGGTGAATTGTTGCCAAATGGCACTTGGTTTTAACTATGTTTGACCTTCCCACCGGAGTGGATGGTTGATCAGTTGTTAGGGATTTTAACCCTTTGAGATACAATCAACAGGAAGCTACATTTGGCTTGAATGCGTACTTGATAGTATATCTAATATTCTGTACGACAAAATCCTTTGTGATTTTGAGGTTTCCATGTTATCCAACCCAATACCGCCAAAGACTGGGAGCATCATTTCATTGCTTTTATTGTTTAAGTTCAAGACTACTTTTAATTCCAGTCTCTGTAGTGAGGTTTAGATAAGAGATATCAGCGTGATATTTTATTATTTCTTTAATTTATTTTATATATTGTTCATGGATACAACTCAGGAACTAGAACATCAAAAATGATCTATACTGACGTGCTAAGCTCTAAGCACAGATGCAGATTAATGAACGAGTTATATTAGCAACCCATACCAACAATAACAAGAATGTATAGAAACGACACTAAAATGATTCAAGAAGATTTCAATGGGAAAATTAGAACAGGCAACTCTTTCTGACAAAAAAATCACCGTAACAAAAAGTACGTTCGGTTTTATGCGCTAAATAACATTGAAAAAAGACAGGTCGACTTCTGTATCATAAATCAGCCATTTACATGTGGCAGTAGGTTTCCTGGCATCACTGGATGACACAACCGAAAATCAGATAGACCAAACACAATTCCTAAAATCACTATACAAGATAACAGAACTATATGAGGAGCGCAGACATTTACAGCAATTACTGGTTATAGCACAACCTTAAGTCAATTAGTCACAGTGAACACAAACTAAGTCAAATATAGGAGAACATTCAAAACAAACAGATTGAGAGATACTGAACCAAAAAACATTTTCAATGAAACGCTCCAACTCAATCTCCACAGAAATGAAGTCACCAGTAAAAACAACGGTAAAATCAAACTGAAGAAACCTACATAATGACTGGTGCAATGATACATGTAAGAAAATTGAAGAACGCCTTAAATTTTTGTTACAAATGGACCCACAAAAAACGTCAGAAGAGAATCACATGTACGAAGATTTAACGCATCAAATGATGGAAGAAAATTCTCAAAACGTTAAGGAGGCAGGAGCAAATCAAAACATGCGGGCGTTTTACCAGTGTGTAAAAAAGGTCCCTCGCACAATTATCAACATATCTCCAATAAAAAATTCTCCTGGTAAAGTACAACTTAAGAAGCAATGTTAAATAGATGGAAGTAATATTTCAGAGAACACGTCATCAACTACAGCGAAAATCTATGGATAGCAACAATCATCGACCAACGGAACGGAAAGTTACTATCATAAAGAAGCTAATGAACACTAAAACTTCTAGAATATACCATACAACCTCCGAAATATTCAAAGGCTAGTCCTCTTCAACTAAAAGCGCATTAATACTATATTGAAGAAGTATGGTATTCTGGCCAAATACAACTAAAGTGAAAAGAAGTAATGGTCACTAATAACATAGAACACCATAACAGTTGGGCATCGAGACCGAAATGAATAAACGATATTATAAAAGTGGTTTGGCCTAATATTAATGTAACTACCAAGTTATATATTAAGAATGTAATTGGTCTAGGACCCGCAAGGTAAAAATAAATATGCGATAGCCTCCCAATTGCTCCTAATTTGAAGATAAAGGGGAAAAATCAAAAATATGCTGCAAATCTAAAATATCCAAACTCTAATAATTAGTTTGTACTCAAGAATTTAATTTAATAATTTATTTCCTACTTAATTAAAAAAATATTTAGATAAACTTACCGAAATATATAAATTTTAACACGAGCATATTTCACGAGCACTATTCTAAGTTCAGCTTCTTGAAAGTAAACCACTAACTCATATTGGCTTAAATTAAGGGCCCAACACATAATGTAACAGTTCCATCAGCTTGATGTTTTTAAAACTGTCAACTAATATAATAAACGGAAAAGTAAATACTATGCGCTGAGGTGATTCAAAAACGTAGACGGTATAACCTCACTTTTACTGCTTTAACATATGCGATACGATTAAAGTAAACATAAACCAAAACTTTTAAACGTTTATCACCTTTATATTGTCCACTCGTGTTTACTTATATAATTTTAAAGAACACTAAAATGGATAAAAACTTTAAATAACTATCCGTATTAGTTCAAAAATAAAAAAATCCTAATGGATATCAACTAAATGTATTACAGCATGTCATCGATCATTCAAAAATCAATGATATGACATTCAAACTAACACTTTGGGTTAATCTATATATCATATATATGTATTTATCAAATTTCATAAATATATATTTAACTTATGTAAATAATTAAAAAAAAATTCACTATAAACACTGTAATGTATTGTAAATTAATAAATATAGAATTTAAAATTTCAATACTTATAATAAGGCATTTACAAGCAGCGAGTCGTATAGCATTGAAAAATCATACAAATAACATACGTACAAGCACAATAAACTTTTTCTTAAATATATTAAAGATGTACATCAAAATAGTATATAATGACTTATTTTAATTAACTTATGTACTTTATTTACTTATATTCTTATAAATATTATTAAAATATCAAATATTACACCATAATATTAATAAAAAAAATTCCTCTCAAATTTTTAACGCATAAATTGACATGAAAAGAAAAATCAACTGAATTAACGCTTGTTCAATGTTATCGTATACGAAAAATTAAACATCAAGTTTGTTTTGTATGACAAGGTTGTGAATTTTTGTTAAAGGTTCCATCTTATATGTATAAATGTGTTAAATTGCTCAGTTTTAAATTTGGTTAAATTATATTTACTTTGGTAAATTTAAATTAATTTATTGCATTTAATTGTAATTATACCTCAGTGTTCTGAATGGGAATAATATTTAGGAGGTTATACTCTGCTAAATGCTAACATGGAGTCTAGGCTTGGTACGTCAAACGTGCAGTTGTTGCACATCTCGGGAAAGAATTTTGCCGTTACATCATTTTAAGACGTTAATGAGGAAACTATTTTGAAGAACACTTCATTAAAAGTAGTGAAAATCTCTGGTCACGAATTGCCACCAATAACAAAACTTTCAACATCGATCCAACAACGGAACGGAAAGTTATTAAAGGTGCCTAAAAGACAATAAAAAAATAGCTGCTGGAATAAACAACAAATATTCAAAAGCAAAACATCTACAACTGCAAGCCTATTAACACCATAATAAAGGTCTGTTTGGAGAGGTGGCCTAAGGAAGACTTTGTGTAACATTTTGAATGTATATCTGGCTTTATTTATACGTTAGTGTATGTTTTCTTCTGTTCCACCTGTTTTCGTTACTGTGCAACCAAGGTATACGAATTCATTTACATCTTAAATTTGTATATTGTTGATGTGTATTGCTGTGGTTATATTTGTGTTGAGTCCCATCGTTAGCTAGATCTGATAGCTTTTGCACTTTCTGCTGCATGAAGGAGTGTTTGTGTGTGAGCAAGCATTTGTCGTCTGCATTGTCCAAATCATTAAGTTTACCAGTTAACCTCCATTGAATACCATTAGGGGACTTGTTATCTAGTTTCCGCATTACACTGTCTAATACGATTAGGAACAGCATTGTTGAAAGTACGCAATCTTACCTTACTCCTCGAGTGTTGTAGTATGTTTCACTTTGTTTGCCTTTGTATTGAATTCGGTTCCCAGCATCCCGATACATTTCTTGTATGAGTTCAATTAATTTCTTTGGGATGCCCATTTCACAAAGTGTCTGCCATATTGGGTTCCTGTTTATCGTATCGAATGCGCGTTCGAAATCGACGAAGAGCATATACAATGGTGAATTCTATTCATTGGATTGCTCAGTAATGATACGGATTGTGTTGATGTGATCAGTGCAACTTCTTCTTGCTCTAAATCCAGCTTGTTAGTTTCTTAATTTTACATTGATCGTAGTTGAGATTCTGTCAAGGAGGATCATTGCGAGTACCTTTATTGTTGTGTTGAGGAGGGAGATACATCGCCAGTTCTTACATTCTCTTAGCTCACCTTTCTTGGGTATCGTAATTATCAAGCCTTCTTTCCATTTCAGTGGGATTCTCCCAGAATTCCAGATTTCTTGGATTATTGGAGTTAATTTGCTTGCAGTTGAAGATGAATCTCCTTTGAATATTTCGGCGGATATATTGTCTGTTCCAGCGGCCTTATTGTTCTTCAGTCTATTAATGACATCTTTAACTTCCCGTTCCGTTGGTGGATGGGTTTTGCTAGTTACGTTATTGATGTCAATTGATGACTGGAGATTTTCGGGGTCGGCGACGACGTCTTCTTCGAAATATTCCTTTTATCTCTTGCTTCATCTGTTGTTAGTACTTGACCATTAGCGTCCCTTATAGGTGGTATGTTTGTAATTTTACCAGTGATCTTTCTTACACACTGGTGTAGTGCTCGCATATTTTGGATTGCTGCTGTCTCTTCAGCAGCTTTGAAAAAGCTTTTTGTATATTTTCTTCGATCATCCCTTGCCATCATTTTTACTTGACGCGCTGTTTCCTCGTATCTTCGCTTCACCTCTTCCGTGTTATGTTGGCACATTTGCAACTTAAATTGACGGCTTTCCTCAACTTTCTGCCATGTATCATCACTGATCCAAGGTTTCCGATTGTATTCTCTGTAGCCGAGTACGTCCGTGGCAGTCTTGATGTAGGTTTCTTCTGCTTGGTTCCATCTTTCTTCTATATGGGTGGCTTCAGACTGGAGATTGAGTTGGGGCATTTCATTGAAAGTGTTTCTTGTTTCAGTGTCTCTCAATCTAAAATTCCTCCTATTTGTCTTCTAATGTTTCACAGCTGCTGGCTTGATTTTGAATTGTGCTATTACCAGTTGATGATCGCGCCCTTCATTGTTCTTACATCTTGTAGTGATGTGAGGAATTTCTTATTGACCATTACGTGATCTATCTGATTTTTAGTTTTGCCATCCGGTGATGTCCATGTGTATTTATGTATATTTTTGTGTGGAAACCTACTGCCGCCTATGAACAATTGATTTGTTCTACAGAAGTCGACAAGTCTTTCTCCATTGTTATTTCGCACAGAGTCCAATGCATTTCTTCCCATGATAGTGGTTAGGTTGATGTTGTCTGTACCAATTTTTGCAACAATCTAATGAACAATCTAATGAATGGAATTCTCCACCTGTTTTAAGATAAACATATAAAAAATCAAGATGAGATTTAATACGAATATAACAAATTGATGCACTTCAATTGAAAAAGTGGCATAAAGAGTTAAAGCAGCAGTAACTTTATCAAGGAAGACAATCAACTATATGCGAGGCTTTCTAATAATAAAAGGTCGATTGAGAACATCAGAGAAGTAAATGAAAAGTAAAATTAAATGGAAAAACTTCCCACACGTAGGCCAGTTTGTCTTATCCAGCAGCCCAGAAAACTAGGATTCAATGGACGAATCATTCATTAATCTGAAATCAAAATGATTACAGAAACTAAACTTGATTACGCAGATGTTATATGCCTGCTAACACACAAATAAAAACTGAACACAAGCATTATGATACACCAATTCACATCAATCAAGAAAACATTACAGAGTTCGGGAAATTCGTATGCATTGGTTATATAGTGGCAAAAATAGACGGCACTGCTGAGGATATTCGTCAAAGGATTAACAAAGCAGAAAATATCAAATCAAAATCAGTACTATTGTACAGATGAACATGGAAAACATGCAGAAAATTACTTGAAGACTTCAGGAGTTTTTAAAAAAAGAAATTAGAAAACGAAAATGGCAATGGATAGGACACGCACTGCGAAAGCCCCCATAATAGAGTGAGATGGTCCAGTCTTGTAGACGCTCTGTGCTCTGATATTGGAGACAAAAATTGATACTAATGGGACTTCCAAGAAGTAATATTGCATGTCGGACCAAGGTCTTTGTATCACATCTCATTCATTTGATCCCCCAAGTAAATGTTGTTTCACGTTGCTGCACCTCTAACTGTTTTTGTCACTCGACCTCTATATAGAAATTTTTGAGACGAAATGTAACAATTACTTGGACTTTTGACGTTTTTTATATTTGTTAATAAAATTCAAAAAATTTCCAAACTATTATTTTTAATCCGTATACGCTTAACAGACTGTAAAAAATGTTTCCCTGAAAATCGGACAATAAACTTAGTGTTATGTAGACTCATATTTTAAAAATATGTCTATATACTCTGGATATATCGTTAAAAATTATTTTACAGGTATCTACCAAATAAATCCAAATGACTCTAATTTATATAGTTTTTATACAATTTGACGAACACATTTTTGTAGTCGCATGTAAATTATTAAAAAGCCATGAGACGTCGACGCATGACTCATTCGATTACAATTTTCTACTTATATACTTTAATTCTTATACATATATATCATGCATATTATATTATTATATATTTTGTTTTGTTATGAAAGGCTATCTCTTTCATCGACTTAAGTCGTCATTTATTTTTCTTCAGAAAATCCAAATAACAAAACAAAAACGAAACGTACGATAAAAAAAAAAATTATCGTTAACGAATATTTTAATTTTATATTTTTATTAAAGTTTTGTCATTCAGTCACATCAGACCTCCACTTAGTTTTTATTTATATATTATAGTGTTATATAGTTTTCGGTTTATGATAAAATAAAATACTTGTTCATAATAAGTGTAACGAACAAATTAAAGTGAAGATATTTTTTTAAGTGAAGTGAACTTAAGCTAAGTGAATATAATTTTGAATTCGGAAAAAGATTAAAAACGGAACAATGTCCGTTGAGCTAATGACAAATATGACACCGCTACCACCACCACCACCTCCGCCGTTGCCAAAATTCAATGTCACTACTAGCGGAAGGTTGCCAGTGTCAACAAATTTACAAGTCAACAATAATAATAAGCCACTCGTCAATTTCCAGACAAATGGAAATACGAATAATAATTTTTCAATACTTTGTGATGAAATCAAAAATGGTGTTAAACTTAAAAAATGTCCAGTAAATAGTGACGGGATTGCAAAAAATGATTTTGCGGTAAATATATATATAAACTATTGTATAATTTAACAAATAAGAAACAAAGAAGTTTATGTTTACTTTTAGTTTCATTCGCGTACTTCATATTTTTATAAATAAATGGTTTACGCAATCATGGCAAAATTTATATTTTCAGATTATCGTTGCAAATAATTTTGATAAGAGAAATACATTGTACAAAAAAAAATCAATCCTTATCTGTAAACCTCAAACAGTTTAGACGAACGTTTCGAATAAACAAATTCACAACAAAACCCATTCAAACATTACCAACAACATAATTTAGATTGATTTAACGCAACGCATGAAGTCATTTAGTCATAGAGTGGTAGTTCGTTGTTGGTTGTATAATTATATTGATTAATTGGATTTTAGGTCTGAGTCACCGATAGTAATGCGGTTTATAATATTAGTAAACAGAATTTGTTGATAAATTCCAAGAAAATTGGACATATGTTTATTAATTTTCAATATATATATATATATATATATATATATATATATATATATATATATATATATATATATATATATATATATATATATATATATATATATATATATATATATATATATATATATATATATATATATATATATATATATATATATATATATAAGCATATATATATATATATATATATATATATATATATATATATATATATATATATATATATATATATATATATATAAGCATATATATAAATATTTACTTTCCCGTCTACCTCCATTGTTTCTTTTATATTTCTTATATATTGAAGTTATTTAATGCCTTTGGTACACACTCGTCATCTTTTCATGGTCATATTGATCATCAGCGTCGCCCAAAATTATTTATTAACAGTATCATTTGCTTTACGAAACGATATGTCTTAAATCAATGATATATATAGAAGATTTCCAAGCTAAATTAATACTAATTTTTATTTGGAAGTATTGGTGGCACATTCAGCAATGGAAAATTACCTTAAACCTTTTAAAAAATTTCTCTATTTCAACATTTATTGTTTGGTATTATGCTGAAGGCTATATCTGAATATCCCTTTTAACTATAGATGAGTACACTAATCCTAGGTGGTCATTTTATAGAGCTTTCGCACGTCATAGCTTGTTGTGGGTGACTTATGAATGAACTTTGTTACGTCGTATTGGTTTCACAAGTGCAAAAATCTTCCATATTTGATTACTATGAAGTAAGACGACAATGACTTAATATTTTCTGAAGTTTCCTATTTCATGATTTACTATTAGTAAAATTTCACTATTTTTATTACCTCGTATCCAAGCACTATATTTACGTATGTACAATTTTTTGAGCGAAAGATTTTAAATGGCAAAGTAGCCAGCCCAAAAATAGCTTATTATCCGCCAGAGGTATTTATTTACAAATGACTGGAGTCTTTAAATGATTTTCTACGTGTTTCATGTTGTATTTCTTGACAGTGCGAATGTGTTTCAGATCTTGTGGAGCCTACTTAATCCTTTGACTTATATCATCTTCAGTGCCGCCTATTTTGCCACTGTACCCCCATGGTATACGAATATCCCAACCTCTCCAATGTTTTTTTGATTGATGTAAATTGGTGTATAAGTTTTTGTGTTCAGTCATGACCTTTGTCTTTCTGTTGTTGATTTTTAAATCAGCAAAAACCGTTGAACTTATCTCAATTCGGTTCACATCTCAATTTTCTCCTGCATATCGGAGTATTTGTGTGTTAGCAGGGATATGTCATCTGCCTAATCAAGATCATTTAGCCGACTGTCGAGGTCCTATTGTATTCCAATTGGGCATGCTACGACTAACCATCGCATTACATTGTCTAACACTATTGACAATAACAGAGGGGATTCTTGATGAATACTAATATTTTCCTCGGATTACCGATTTTGCTAAGTGCCTTCCAAATTGCGCTCCTATTAATCAATTTGAACGCTCGCTCAAAGTCCACGAAGAGTAGGCACAGCGGTTAGATTGTTCAATTATGATCCGAATTGTATTTGTATGAACCGTGTAGCTTTTCCCAGGTCTAAAAGTAGCCTACTCATTTTGTATGTGGTTATTGGTTACAGGTAGGAGACTTCAGGATGATCAAAATTTTCATTATGATGTTAAATTGGGAGATTTCCAATTTTTGAATTCTCTTAAATTGCCTTTCTTCGGGATTGTTATTGTTATTCCTTCTTTCCATCTCTCTGGTATTCAACCTGTACTCTAAACTTCCAGTAATAATTACTTTAGAACTGCTGCTGCTGCTGCTGTAGATATATCACCATTTACAATGTATTTACCACGATCACTCCGTGCCATTTTCCTTACCTGTCGAGCTGTTTCATCGTATTCTAATTTCTGCCGTATTTTGATGACACAATTATTGCTTAAGCTGACTGCGTTAAGTTGGCATCATCTCTTATCCACGGTATCCTCATATTGTCTTGGCATTCAAGTACAGCAGTAGCTTTCTTGGCGTAAACTCCTTCTATTTGTGATTATTTTTCAGCCAGTTTTATTATTGGTATAATGTTAGGTTGCAGACCTTCACTGAATGTATTTTTGGTTCCGGGGTTTCTCAACCTTTCTATGTTAAATATGCATATTTAACAGCGACAGCACGTGATCTATTTGGATTGTTGTTCTGCCATCTGGCGACATCCAAGTATACTTGTGTATGTTTTTTGTGTGACTCAGTAATCGATGACGCTATCTCCGTTAATGTTTCTTGTTGACTCTAATTGCTTCTTTACCCCATGCTTGACGTCATGACTATATTATCGGTTCCATTTTTTTCGTTGAGATTTTCCTGGACAATTTTGATGTCATTCCGGTGTGCACTAGATAATGTCACTTACAACTGCTATTCCGTAAGTGCGTAGCACTGAATACTTATATATAGAATTCCTTATTTTCGACTCAAATGTTGCTATTATTATTAGGTCGAAACTTGTACAATAAACAAAAATGTAACACAATTTTCAGAAATTTGTAATGTCACTGTACGGTCTTGTTGTATGGAAAATAAACAAAAGTGAAATATTCTCAAAATGTCACAAATTTGAATTTTCACGAGCCTACTCAGTAATAAATGTTTTTTGCAGTGAACTTACTTACGTATAGATAAATAATTGTCATTTACGGAGAGGGCAGTAGAGAATTTAATTTTGTTAACATCAAAATATTAAATAATATTGTGACTGAAAATGTAACATGCATGGATGCATGCACCCACACTGAGTTACCCTGTAGTAGCTTGGCTAATATTTTTAATTATTATGTTAATATATAAATGCTTGCAACCATCAACATCCAATTTTTTGCCATTTCCATATCCAAAATATTTATGCAATAAAACAAATTAGCACCTTGAAAATTTTATTAAAAGGCATTCGATTGTTTTAAAATTATCAAGTGAATGATAATCTTTATAGACTTAGATCCAACTCTTAGTTTTTATTTAGCTATTCTTAAACGCGTTCTGATATTTTGTAAAATATTGGTTGAGTTTAAGAGATATGTTTGAAGGACAAATTGGTTCAAAATAATTTTTGTAAAAGACGTTGGTAGTAAGTGTTATTTAAGTTACAATCTTGATTCCATATTGAATTCTTTATACTTTGCCAAGTGATTTTTTAACACAAATTTATTAGTTGACCTAGAGCTAAAATGGTGGAATTTGGCTAACATGTTATAGATTCGAATGGTCTTAGATTTTAATCTTACGTTTATTTGTGGTTTTAATAATAAGATCAATGTCATATTAGAATTTGTCTATAATAATTTGAAACCTTTCAACATTTTGACCTGCTATTGTACTTATGAGTCGAGTGCAAGTTTTCTGTTGATAGATATTTTGGTAAAATTGTGTGATAACAAAATAAATTTTACAACATATTTGGGTGACTTGTTGTCTAGACTACTAACGAGTTTACTTTTATTACTATATAAGATAATTTAAGAAATTCGTGTGATGATACATTTTTGCGTTTAGAAGTTATACAAATAACATTTGTGAACTACTTTCCCGCTTAAATGTTTCACTGTAATTTTCCCAATAGTTAAAAATCCCCTACAAAGGATTTATCAATTATCAATAATCATGTTATCTAGATTCACCCAAAACATATATCATTTAGATGGTGTAAAAGTAATTTTTATATCAAAATTCTTATCTGGCAGCTTTACTTTTGACCGCCGAACAATTAGTGAAAGTTCACTATAATATTTTGTAGCCGCACAATAAACTAACACAATCGTTTACACATTATAAATCAAAACTAATCTTTGTGTTTGTTCGTTTCAGGTAAATAATGGCAGTCGGCACACACGATCCAGCTCACTTGACGGAAATATAGATAACCAAGGTAAAAAACACGTTACACTTAATACTTAAGCTATGATAATTTTTTTTAACTATCTTTTCATCATTTTTATCTATATAAATTTTTGCTTAAAAATTCCATAAAATAATTAATTAGTCTAAAATCCTCTTCCAATAACTGTTTAACAAAATTTATCATGTATGTCGATTAATTCAATTTTTGACGATTAGATAACAATATTTTAAATTAGACTAAACCAATTGGCCAAGACAACCAACATTTAGTCAATCGATTATTTTTCTAATACCAAGTTGTGCATTTTGTGTTCTTTATTTACAGTTGTCGGTGATAATAAAGATCCTAAAATGGTGTCAGTGCAGGCCGAATTAATGCGACGATTGCAACGACGCAACGATGGTGTCGACGATGAAAATCAAGAACAAAAAATATTAAGTCCAACATTGGCAATGTTTGTACAAAATAAAACGAAACCATTGAAACGTGACGAAGCTCAGGAGGAGAATTCACCGAAAATGATATCGCATGCGAAACGAAATTTTACAGTTAACCGTAAAATGTATTCAAACGGCGTTTCGAACAGTTTGCAATCGTCACCGAATTCTTCGGAAATGGATTTAACGGGTGATAAAAGTTTATCGCATACCGATTTACCAGCTAAATTTGACGAAGGGTTAGTCCCCAAAATCGAGCATACGAAAATCGAAAAAGTTCAACCAATCGTACATAAAATTGAACCAGATAATAAAATAACATCACCACCACCAATTGTGCCTATCGAACCAATAATTGCCGCTAAAATTTATAAACCAATTGTGAAAAATTCTTCACCCACGCCATTCGTTATTGAAACTACACCACCACCATCACACCGATCTCATGAAATAACTAAGCCATTGAATATCACCATTTCATCATACACCAATAAATCGATTGATTATAACAATACGCCAAAAGTGTCACCACAGATAAACGGAGCATCGTCCCCGGGATTATTAAAATCACCAATTAACGAACATATACCCGCCGAAGAGAAAGCATCCAAAAAAGTATCAGAACTATGCAAAAACTATAATTCGACCGATAGTAATACCAAAACAAACGATAATTTTGTCCATCTAAACGGTAATCTAACATTGAAACGACCGAAACAATTGCCACAAACCAATCAAAAAATTTCACACGGCAAACCTAATTATATAACACAATCATCGACGGCTGTATCACATTCGTCGGTCGCGCCAAAATCCCCAATAATCCATAAAACCGAAGTCAGCATTCAACCAATGGTCGTGAACGAACAAAAAACAGGGTCACCAATAAAAAATCAAAATTTTTTATCATTTTCAAAGGAATTGTCATCGTCACCGAATCGTTATACGGATAAGGTTGTGACGACGACGACGACAACGACCAAATCCGATAATAAAAGTGCAGCAAATATTATGGCCGATTTGCAACAAAAACAATTCATCAAAGACTTGATCGTGGACGATTTGTTGGAAGTGAAAAATATACAGTTTTCAATTGATCCGGAAAAAAACGACATAACGATTGATTTAAAAATTGGAATGCATTTAAATCCGCGTAATTTAAATTAAAATTAAATTAAATTTAGAATTTTTAGAAAATAAAATTTTGTGTTCGTGCTATAATATAACTATACATATATTTAATGTTCACTATACATAAATAGTTATGATAAAATAAAATTTAAATTAAAAAATTTGTATTCAAAATAGTAACGATGATCACTGTTTAACAACCATCACTTTGCGTTGCGTCATTTTACTGAATCTACGCAATATCGATTTTTATGCAACTTCATCGTAAGAGGTTAGTCCGGTGCTAAGGTTGTAAGTCGATTCATCGTTGTATTTTATCTCATAAGTTAATTATATATAACCTGTAAATAACTATATATGCCTCCCGGCTAGTTAAGTATTTAAAATTGTATTATGCAATAATTGTTTATTAGCCAAATTTATCTTATGTACTTTTACTTATTTAACTGTATAGCTGATTAGATGGACCACACACAACAAATTTCGTTTTTTAACAATCGTTATGACGTTTATAAAAAATCATTCTCAGAATGATTAGTAGTGCTACTGTATAATAATAGTGTAGTTAAGAAACACACCTTTTATCGATAGTGATTATGCCATCTGTAGTTTAATGTATTAAAGGTGTAGTTAGGATTTACACCAACAGAGTGATCTGCTTTGATGATAAAATTGGAAATTGGAATTATAAAAAGTGAAAACTTACTTTATACTTTGGATCATTGATAGGGTCCATACCTATGCATAATATCAATTAGGTAATTGATTAATTTAGTAGTGTTGAAATATAGATCTAGAGAATAACTTTTGCAGTCGAACAATAAATATAGAATACAAAAAAGCCATGGATAATCACCGGATTGCGGAGAAGTTGTCTTCATTATTATCTAAACAATAAATATGTAAGTAGATACATTTTAATTTTTACGGGACAACCAATCTGAAACTTGAGAACAACAGAATTTAAATGGCATGTGGGTATATATATTTATTATATAGAGATAAGAATTCTAAGAAAAAAAGAAGCAAAACTTTGGTCGCTGATTGGCCTGACATAATGACTTAAAATGTGTTACTTAAGCTAGTTTACGGTGATCACTTGACACATATTGCTGTTTCTTGTTATTATAAATAAGGAACAATATTGGTTCTATCCACACGAACAAATACAAACACGTAACTATCTAAATATTTGAATAAAAAAAAAGTTAGAATTGTTCAATTTGCGAAAATCAACTGAGACTAAATATTGTATTAGAGTGCGAAGCTGTTGTATAAAGTCGACAGTCTATGGAAGGGGTTGAGTATTCGAGTCTGAAAATATATCGCCAGATAGTCGGAAGCTTTTACCATAGATTAAGTCCACTGCGGGCTGCCTTTAAGATCTTATTTGACGCATGTTCTAATGCCCAGCAAAATGATAGGTCAGAGCTCCAATTTTATGCGTTACCACTAGTTCGAGTGTTACTCTACCATACTGTTTGCTTGCGGATGGTATATAGGCTGTGTTATACGTGTTAACCTAGAATTTTTGTTAGTTCTGTGAAAAGTTTAAGCTTAAATTCGTCTGTCAGTCGTAATCTGGGATATAAAATCCTAATGGCGGATATGTCGCTGACTGTGTTCCAGTTTTTGAGTGTTTTGCGTGAATCGTTGTTTGATTGTCTATGTAGACTTTGCAAATTCTTCCTTTTACGAAAAGTTTAAATTATTTAACGGCTAAGTGTATAGCCAGCAGTTCTCTGTCGAAGGCGGAATACTTGTCTTATTGATAATTGCGCGAGAAGTTTGGCTAAACGTGGCATTAATCGATGATAATAATTCATGTTTCTGAATATATTTTATTGAGGCAGGGTGAGGGACTGTGTTATGGCTACTAGGCACTCCGGCGCAGGTTTTATGCAAATATTTAGACATGTGGTGGCTGAGGAAATTTAAATGTGGAACGCCGAAAACACACTTAGATGTCGTTATTTTGACATCGTAATCAGCAAGTTGTTGTAATGTTTGCTGCAAATGACATTTAAGTTTCTTCTCAGTTGTACTTGTCACTAAAATCTGGTCAATATAAACGAAAGTAAAATAGTTGCGTTTAGTCGATGGTGATTTCAACATGAACGGAAATCTGTGTTGGTTGTCTCTATTTGAAACGGTGTGGAAAGACGATGGTTTGTATGGCTTTAGCGCTATATTAACCGAAAAAGTTAATCCCGTAAGTATTAATGGTTGCTATCCACTGTCGAAAGACACAAACCTGGACTTTTTTGAAAATATGTAACTGGAGTTACAGAAAGATTAGCCCTAGTATCCACAAGAAAAGGGAAATTATTAGTGTGATCTCTTATGAAAAGGCGGCGGTTTGTATAATTTTGATTATCGAAAATTATACAATTGTTGGTAGTAAAATTGCATGGCTTCATACATTTTAGTGCTCTAGCGTCACACTTATAGTGATACTTATAAAAGCATATTTGGGTTGGAATCATCGGCGAAGTGTTGGGTAATAATTTCCATCGAATCTCGAATCCAACGAGTGCCACTTTGATGATCTCATCTCTGATGATGTTCATCCGAGCTTTCAATGCCCTATGAATCTCGTATGGTTTTTGGTTGCCGAAATCTTGCTTGCTGACGAGTTCCTAGAAAGCACGGCACTATAGTTGGATAATGAACCATTCAATTTTACACTTTGATATCTTTCTGACAAAAACAAAGATATAAGTTTTATAACTGCATAGCAAGTTATGCTATGCAGTTATAAAACTAAGTTATAAAAGTTATAGTCAAGGGAGTCCTTACTGAAGTCCAGAAGAACAAGAACAGCGTATCAGTGTTTTTTTATCTAAACTATCTGGGAACCCAAATTTGGAAAATCTGTGTAAGCGTTTCTTTTGCGATTGTACGTGCTTCTTGGTTGGGCATGCATTATTGCACCTGAGAACTTTATGAGATCATAATGGTACGTGACGAGGGATTTATTTCCTTTGGAAGAAGACCTACTATGTCAAAAGCTATCCTTTCAAAAACGTTTGGATGTGGTGGTCAATTTTAAAGGAATGCGGGTGTTTCTGTGAATCTTGTTCTGCCTGCATAGTATGCAATTGTTTATTAATCGGGAGATGTCCCTTAGCGTTTTCGACCAGAAGTATACCATTCGAATTCTCTTAAATGTCCTATACAAATTAGTAAAAATTTAGTGATGAACTTCCTATATAGTAGTTTGTGAGGCCTCGGAATGATTATACTTCCTTTTTGTTTCTCGGTGCGGAAAATTTGATTACGCTCTCTACTGTTTTCGGGTTAGGCTTGATACCTCATTCTGATATATGGTTTTAGCCTAGGTAGTTTATTTCTCTATCTAAAAAATGACTTATGTTCCGCAATGCATATATATTGTAGTTCTGTGCTGTGTCAATTTTGGTGAGACAGTATATATGGACTCTAACTTCGTCGTCATTTGAGTTTACTATTGGGATGATTGTTTTGTTATTTATCACTATATTATGGCGGTATTCCCAGTTAATTACCTGTAGGTTTTTACTGTACGGTATGTTGACTTTCAATTTAATTATCGTGTCTCTGTCCATGATGCCCACTTGGTTAATGGGAAAGTCAGTCAGGTTTTGAATCCATTTTAAAAATCAATTTATATGTCATGTGAGCCTAACTTGAGGTTAGTACCTATGCCACGAAGGTAGAGATTCGATTTTCTGTGTTGATCTGCGCAGGATTAGTGCGGTATTCTTGCCTAACTAAAAATACATCTGCACCTGAATCAAATATAGAAGTGTGAGGTTCTGTTTAAAGTTAAAGGTTGTGGACTCGTTCATCGATCCTCTCTTGCTCATCGCTGAGTCGATTAAAATTTTCCGATGACAGGTGGTTTGTCGTGTAATAATTTATTCTTGAGTTAGGGTAACCTGGTGGATTGGATACTTCTAGTCGTCTAAGGGAGTCTGTAATTTTTAGATCGAAGTTCATTTATATGCTGTGTGCGCTGGGAAAACTGTTGTGAATTTCGTTTATCGTGGTTTTCAGGAACTCTAGTAGGAGCCGGCTTATTTTCTCGACTTTGTCGTATAGTCATTATGACTATAGGTAGAGTGAAATATGGAGCTTCAGGTGTCACGTTTATAAAAGCTCCTGAGGTGGAAAGTGGGGATAGGATCGATGATGATTCTGAATGGCCGATGTTTCCAAAGTCTAGTGACATCGTTCTGTTGTGCCTCGTATTGTATTGGTGTGCGTTTGGTGTGTCGGTTTTCAACATTCACACGAAATATACTACGAAAAAAAAATAAAAGGAAAAAAAATTAATTTATATACTCACAATGGACTAAAAAAAAATCTGGTTTCGTGTCGTTGTCTCCATCGGCTGCGCTAATGTCATTTAGGGCAGTTTCCAATCTCTAGGAGAACCCTATCTAGTGATGCAATCATTTAATATTAGTAAGAATTAGTGGCGATAATTCTGATGAAAGCAGGATTACTTTCCAACAAACTTTCACTACTATCGTAATGTGAATAAAAAACTTTTATCCTGCATCGGTAAAGAAACGAAAATCTTAGGAATATTTTTAAGACGGTTTATAGTCAACTTAGATGCTCAAAACTAATATTAAATATAAGTTTTAAGAATTAAAGAGTTAACTTTGTTGTGAGCTCAACGGTAGCATTTAAATGAAAATGGGGTTGATGATTTTTTATAAGTGACAAAATATTTTCCACAAGCCTTTAAAGCAAGTTTTTTGAAAAAGCACCAAATTTTGTTTTTAGCTTTAATATATATTTAGAGAGCATTTGAGTATATATCCATCATCCCAATCAGATGCTTAATAAAGGTTTCAAGATTCGAGCTTACTAATTTATACGATAGAAAATTTTTTTTTGTTATTATTTTAAACAAGCCATTAAACTGGTTCAAGTTGGAAAGAACAATTAAAACCCAAATTTATTCGAGTAGTGCTATATTCAATCCTAACATAAAATCTGATAAAAAATGTATACTACCCCAAAAAAAAAAAAAAAATAATAATCATAAAAGCGAGCGCAACCAAAAACTTGTCATAATCATAAAAAAGCAGCAGAAACCCAAACTTTTTGTTTAAAAAAAGAAATTTCCAAACAAAACTTAAAAATAAAAAAAATCTTTCGTTAAATCTTAAATTTTTTATGATTTCGTTTCGTTTTCTTAAGTTTAATTTTATAAAAAATTCTTTCACAAAAAACCAACAAAACATTAAAACTTAGTTACTATCTGAATCTGAGCCCTGCGTATTATAATCAGCGCGCACACAACCCTCAATTTTCAATTCAAAAAATCCTATTCCCGTGTATTTTCTATTTCCCGATTCTACTATCTTTAGTTTTTGTTTTTATTTTTACTTTGCCCTTACCTTTATTTTATACACACCCACACACCGTTTTTTTAGCGGAAAATACATACAATAAAAAAAAATTTACGTCCTCACACCCCATTCGAAATCATTTTTCCAATTTTTCTTTTCTTTTCTATTTTTTTATGTTCAGTTTAAAACATACTAAAACAGTTTTACACAAAAGGAAAAACGAAAAAAAAATGATAAAGGAAAAATGGAAAATTAACAGCAACAAAGTTTCGTTGATAATTTTTTATTTTTTTTTTTTTTGAAAATTTAGATGAGGGAAAGGTGGAGAAAATCTTTTTCAAGCGCACAAAAAAGCAAAGAAAAACAAAACACAGTGAGCGAGAGTGTATGTGTGTGTGTATGTATATACTGAGTGAATTCTTTGTATTTCGTTTTTCATTAAAAATTTAAAGGAAATATTTCGAGGAAAGGCAAAATACGAGCGCAGAAAAAATAAGGACGAATTAATTTTTTTTTTTGTGATGTTGGATTAGCAAAACGAATGTGCGTTCGGCAAATAAAAAAACTTCTATCATTATTTTTATATTATAAGTATAGTGCAGTGCTGAACTAGGAAATTGGGCCCATGTATTTTGGTTTATACGTTACCAAAAATGTGGCACGATCGGTTTTGTCCCGAGCTTGAGAGCAGATCAGTTTCGTCCCGAGCAGATCATTTCGAGCAACCATTTTAAAGGTTGCATGGTTTCTTTTGTGATGGGCCCTAATGGGCCGATGGCAAGATGGTCGTTTGAAGAATAAAATGAAGTAATATCTAAGGCATATACGGCGCTTGTGCAACTAACATCGTCAGATCAAATCATCAACTTTCTACATCAGCAGAGCGCTAGATCTGCTTCACGATGGCATCATCTGGAAGTTTATTCCACCGGCTTAAGGTAAAAACAAAGTATCTCAATTGTTTCCAGCTAGTTCAAAGTACATACCAGCATTTCTGGAGAATTTGATCGCTTAATCCCAATATATACTTACTTAGCGATACGTCAGTCATTGTTTTATGAGATGCATCGAAAACCACACGTAGTTTTCGTTGCATTAAACTGTGATGGGCAATAAAACATAATTGGTTAGGCGAGTCCTCGTTTAGCATTTCCTCTATATGTGGCCCGATCTCATGTAATCTTGCATGAACCTAATGTAATCTACACGAAGCTGACAATTCTTGAAAAATCGCAGTGTCATGAGATTACAACTCAGATTTCACCATTTCGTGATCTTCCTAGGAGTATTGTTGGATAGCAGGAAGCGTGTGTATATTTCAGTTTCATTGCGATAGTGTTTTACTTGCGGTGCCGGTCACATATTTTAATCGTGTGTTAGTTCTCAATAGGAACCATCATTTTTGCTCTACCAAGATGACTAGAATGGTGTCATATTTTTCAATTATCGCCGTCAAACTCTCCAGTTTGATTAGATACTTTGCGTTTCACCTTGCTGAAGAGGATGTTCGACATTTCCGATTTATGGGCAAAGGGTAAACCTTTGACACTGGTGATGCAATCACCGATTTCGAGTGTAGTCATTGTTGCATGTCAATTGGTTAGGATAGCAGCATACATCTGTAAATGGTGATGTGACATGATTGGCATGAGTGTCTTCTATTGCAAATACGACATAAACATGGCACAAATACTGCACAAACTGGATCTGTATACCAAACTGTGATGGCCTGTGAGCAAGCAGTTGAATCATAACCTCCATTGGACCCTTTTGTGAGTTATCGTAATTGATGGTAAACCAACGGTGATCGTAGTGATCTCAGAGAATGTGCCATTCCTCCTTGTACTTGTCTTGAATGATGCTCAGATTGGTTTTTAAATAGCGTAGTTTTCACAAATTGGCCAGCAAATTGTAAACAAAAAAATTCTCATACTCAGTCCACTGCGGGTATAACCACCGTTTAAACTGGGACATTGATTCGATTTGACTTTGCCTTCTGGCTCCTAACAGTGGATATTTATCTCTTCACTTTGTTCGAAATAGCGATAAAGTATAGTAATCTTTAGTTTGAGCAAATTTCACATATTCTCTAGAGCAGACTTAGATGTACTCCACGTCCCAATCCTATAAGCCGCATGTCCATTAACGTGAGTGGAGACCGGTTTTAATTTTGGCGGTATCCGTTATTTTCCACTCAGCGCCAATCCAACTTGTGTTTAGTTGCTTTTTAAAAAATGCCTAGGATTTTTTTGACGCCAAAGGCAATTTACCATAATTTCGCGTCTGTCTCTGCAGTACTTAAAACCACCAGTTTTTCTGTTAAGTATCAAACAAAAAAAAAAGTCTTAGAGGATTAGTTTTGTACCGTTTTTTGTGTTTATCAAACTACAAAACAAAACGAAAACAAAAAAAAAATGAAAAGTGGAAAGTGGAAATTTGAAGGAAAAACAATGCCATAGCAACGTGATAATGTAAATAAGTTTGTTGAGCGAACACTCGCACATACATAGGTACGTACTTACGTACATAAACCTACCCTATATATATAGAGAGAGAGATGCGGATAAACAGATAGAAAATTCTGTATACATACGAACAACAAAAAACGAAAAATTTTCTATTAAATTTTTTTTCCACTCTGTTTTCCATCTAAACACAAAATAAAAAATTAAAACCTAAAAAAAAGCGAAATAGAAAAATAAAAAAAAAAAAGTTAAAAATTTAAATGAAAAATTTGAATATATAAGGGAAAATATAAATGAGGGTACTATTTTCCGAGATAAAAAAAAAATTTGTGTATTCAAAAACAATAATTAATTTGAAGGTAGAAAATCTAACAACAACAAAAAGTCGCATTTAGTATAGCAAAAAAAAAATTATGGGGGATAAATCATATACGATAAATCATATACGCAAATTGTTTTTCCTGCTCCGAATGTATTCTACTCGTCACATGATCACAATAGATTTTCTATAGTTTTTCATATAAATGTGAGTGTGTGTGTGCGTGGATGTTTGTGTTCGCCTAGTGTTCATACAGAATAAATAAGTTGGCAATATAGTCAAAAATAATTTATTCATAACTAAATTTTTTTTTTGTATTTTCCATTCGTGTGTATGTGTGGATGCGGCAGGAAAATGAGGCTTTGGTTTTTGAAGTATTTACATATTTCATTTTGATGATGACACATGGAAATTTTTTGTATAATGTTTGGTACTACAACTAACTAATTGTACATATATATCTCGTAGGTGTAGAAGAAAATGGGAAATTAATCACTATTGTAAAATACCCTTCGATATTCAATATGCGAGTATTTGACGCTGTATATATGTTATGTATCCTAGCTCCTTTTTTAGTTACTGGCGAAACGGACAAATCGAATTTAATGTTTGTTTAGAAAATTAATCTCTTTGTTTTTGTAGTTTCGGTTGCCTACCGATTTTTTGTTCGGACATTATTTATATTTTCTAAATAAGGATTAGATATAAACATGATGAAACAGCAGGATTAATATATTCGGCTAGTATTTAAAATTGTGTACGAGTCTATCTATTTTTGTGATTGATGTGATCCTATGTGGAAGGATGAAGCTGTGATTTCCTATGATAAACACTACTAATTATAAACAGGTCTTATAGACTCATTTAATTCATAAACGACATCAACTTCATCTTGAATGACCCGAAACCTGTCCTGAAAAATTAACACATGGTCAAATTGTTTTCGAGACGTGTATCGCGGATGTGTCATTGTTTTCCACATTATATCGATTGCAAGTTTGTGTTCGGAAATTTGGACCTACATTTTTACATACTAACTGTTGTGATAAGCACAAAGGTTGGAACAAAAGTCATAGAGGCTTTTCCTCTGTCATAGAGGCACCTCTGCTTCACTAACCATTGCCCGCCTGCTAACTCGTTCCTAGTTGTTCTGGTGATGTTTGACTAGCTTCTTTACTAGTTTTATATATTGCCTATACCCAGTATATACCTATCCATTATCCAAGAGCCTATAATCACGTATGGATAGCTGTTTTGCTACTTAATTTTTTCTAAATTTTGAATCTTTTGGTTCTCAATTTTACTATAACTTGAAAATCCACGGCCAACATTTCTTGATAAGGAAGATAACGACTGTTGATCTATTCTAGATAGACATGATTTAGACATTAATCGTTAATATAGGTAGTTTTTGCTGTGTTTAGCTATGACTGGCACAAATTAAATAATATTTTATCTTCCGTTTAAAGTCCGCAGTAATTCCTAGCATGCATGATATTTATCTCGCAATTAGTGCGGTGTTGTAGAGTACTGCTCAAATCTGAAACAAGCGAAAAAATCGAAAACAACTCAATTTCCCAATGAGAATAATTCCTCTCGATTGCTGCAAGTGACTGGCTGGCAAACATGATTGGTTTTGTAATATTACTGACCCCTGAAGATACCATCTGTTTTTATACTATGACTTTTTCGTTACTATCATAATATTTTAGTACCGATATATCAGCTAGGATTTTCTTGGTGTTCTCAAATGACTTTCTCTCTGGTTCATTACACATAAATTTCTTTGAATTGACCATCTCCCATAGTGGTTCCGTTAGCTTGGATTGATTTGGTATGAACTATAGCTTAAATAGTTGCCCATCCTAAAAAATTTGTGTGTCTCTTGTATATCCTTTGGATTTCTCATGTTCTTTATTGCTTCAACTTTCTCTTCACTGACTGTTACTCCATCTGTCGTCAGTATGTGTCTATAGAACATTACTGTTTTAACCGTTAACTTAATTATTTCTTTGTTTAGTTTCCCATTTCTTTTACTTTACTCTTTTTATTAGGTTTCTTAATTAATGCTATGTTCTCGTAGCCCTATCTGCTGCATGTCCTCTGCTGTGGTTTCAACTTCACTCAAACCTTTACAATTTTGTACTGCTTTTGTCACTAAACGTATTCAATGGAGTGGAGTCCAACAAGTTTATGTAATGGTACCTGTTAGTACCCGTGATTAGCATCGACTAATGTAATTATACTTTTGCTTTGTTGAGTTCCGGCAAGAACTTTTCTATTGTTCCCATGCCTGATTTAGAAAAATTAGAAATACGCATAAATTGTGCAATAAAACACGGAAAAGTGGTCCGATTTTGATGGCTGATACGTTAAATGAAAGCTCTTGATATTAGCAAAAACTCTACTGGAAAATATTTGTGCATTTCCATAAATAGTTTTTCTGCATAAAAATCAGCAAAGGCTAACTCCTTGCCTGATTTAGAAAAATGCATAAATATATAATTTAGAATCTTCAAAATGGGTTCTTATATTGATCTTTGACAATAATATTGTGTAATATGCTTACTAAAGACATCTACTGAAAAAAATATCTAACAAAAACCAATTTGGTGTGTCTCTAATACATTTTTGTCCAACCCTTGACGATATTTTTATAATCACTTGGTTTGTTTCTGAAATATTTGAGATTATTTGATCATTACAAATTCTCTAAACTACTCCTCTATTTGAAAGGTTTAGCTAAGCAATTAAGTTTTAATATCTTTTTATGAATTAAATATTAATAAATAAAATCTTCGTTGGTTAAAAAAAGAGAAAATTATTCTGGACGCAACTCATCGAGTTTTTGTATATTTATATTTCCTTAGATGTCACTAGTTAGCATATACAAGAACCAGCCATTCGATATTTTTTATTTATAGTATAATTAGGTTTGTTTTTTAACTTAAGCTATGATATAGTTTTGTAGTAGTTAAAAAATATATTTAATCAACGTTTAGGCTAAATTTAATAGAAAACATCAATAATATTAGTAACATAAATATTAAATTAATCAGCATTTCAAAAATGCGTCGGTGGCTGTGTGGTATAGTTGGTTTGCAATTCATTGACTCAAAGTTGTTTGGTTCGAATCCTGAACCCGGATTCACTTTTAAAAATTAAAGACGTATTTTTTTTTAAAGATTATCAGGTATAATGGCGTACTGGATGTTAAAAATCCGCAAAAAAAAACATTACCCCCTGCTAGGGTCGAACCATTGAACTTATTATTGTTAATTAAGTTGCATTTAAGCAACATTCAAGAAACATGTGAAATGACATAAATTTGTTATGTTCGCTACTTGTATTGTGCAACGTTTTAACGCCGTAAATAAGCACACTCATACAATATCGATAAATTAATGGTCAACATTTAGGATTCAGGGGTAACTGTTGTGTAAAATTAAAAATAGATGTCGCCTGTTATTTAAAATAAAATTTAAAAAATGGCAGCTTAACTAACATTTTTATTTAATTACATCTATATGTATGATGGCTTAGTGGTTAGGATCGATGATTAGTGTCGATGATTAGTGTGTGGTAGTTCTTGGGTTCAATTCCAGTTGAAGTAAATAAGTGTTTTATTTAAAAAGAATAATTGGAAATTACAAAATATCCGGAAAATTTCTGGAAAAACACGTTCTGTTTTTTCTTAAATTATGTATTATTAATAAATAAAAAAAAGACTTTGTCGAGAATCGAACTATGACCTTCCACATCTCAACCCGGTGTTTTACCACCGGACCAATTCCAACATAATATTTAGGTATAGTATTACTTATATAAGACGAAAAACCCTAAAAAAACATTTAAATATTTAATGGCGAACCACTAAACGATCAAATTAAATATTTTTGTTGACACAAGCAAAGTACTTGGACTTTTTATTAGGGATTTTTTTTTCTCCCAAAAATTGATTTTTTGTAGTTAAATTTGCCAAATTCTATTTCCGAATTCTTAATTTATTACTTTCGTAATATGTGCAAATTAATTCGAAATGAAGAATTTTACATGGTTAAAAATTAATTCTTCCTTGGCGAGATTCGAACTTAGGAACTTGCGTACATCGTCGAACGCTCTACCACATCAACTACCACACTTCTTATATATAGAGTATTTATTATGATAAACATACTGCTAATTTTGCAAAACAAAAAATGTTTGTTCAATAATAAATGAACTGAAGATAAAACTTAAACTCTTTTGATATATAATATATATATACTTACATCTTTAAGAAAAAATTCTCAAAATCTCAATAAATACTGCAAAATAATTTTGTAAAACAATTTAATAAGTTTTTTAAATTTTACTGTAATATACTTGTATGAATCAATATAGGTTTACAGTAATAAATTTCACTTTTGCATCCGTCCGACTCTTACGTTCTTCAAATGAGGTAACAACAAGTGCCATGTGTATCCAATTGCGGTGAAATTTTGAAATCAGTTTTGGTTAGAAGTTTCAGTTGGTTGAACATTGAAAGATTTATTATGATGCGATATTAAAAACGTAGTTCTCCGAAGATGATTATTACCTCCTCAATGGATAGTTTTCAAAAGCTGTATGAATCTGCAAATAAATGTTTAAATATTTTAATTAAAACAAAATATAACGCATAACTTCAAAGATGTGAGTTCTGTTAGTTAGTTTCAAAAGAGCAAGTGACTACCGGGTGGAGAGATGGATTGAATATTTCGAGGAGAAGGTGTTTATTTGCTAAGAAAGAGCCTCAAGGAGGGCATGAATCAGAGATTATAAAAGATAAAAATAATTGAATATCTGTGGTACGAGTTAACCAGGGGATATGTAAAGCCAACAAAGATAACTACTGTAGTTGACCAAAATTTTCAGTCCTATTTGGGCGGTCCAATCAATATAATTCTATCAAATTTTCTGCCTGCCTTAACGTATGGAACCGCACCTTGGGTCAATTTGGCTAAGACGCTTCATCGTTACCGGATGATGAAGAAAACATTTTAATCCAGCAACTTCAAACGAGGAACTTTTGAAGATTAGAAAATAGTTCACGAAATTGCTGGAGGCGTGTGGTTTCTCCCTATCTAAATTCTATTCCAATGAAGATCATTGGCACCTATCACCGAAAGAATTTCCTTAAAATCAACGACCAAGAAGTAGTAAAGACTTTAGGATTGATTTGGCAACCATGCGTGATTTTTTTCGGTATTCCTATTCTTCAAAGAGCAAAGCCAAATTACGGGGT
Organism: Tipula confusa; assembly: GCA_963556175.1. Lineage (NCBI taxonomy): Eukaryota > Metazoa > Arthropoda > Insecta > Diptera > Tipulidae > Tipula > Tipula confusa. The sequence goes on from OY744477.1 coordinate 150,479,190, forward strand.
GGAGCTGACCAATACTGTTACGATTGGAATTGGTGGCTGATTTGGTGTGTCGACTAAAAAACCGAAGTTTTGAATGACATCACAATTTTGGCAGAATATTATTGATTTGATTCTTTAATCGATCTGTTTCGGTTGATAAGGAGCTCCATAGTTAGAACACATTTGTTGCTAATCGCATGGGTTCAAAACTCAATGGGACATAGCCAAAATAATTGTATAAGATTGTTCACTTGATTGTTATCAAGAGATGTACTTCTTGTCGATAAGCTTTCAGTGACGCTTTCAGTGATAATGGTACATTTTTTTCTGCTGGTAACAATCATTTGAGCAGTTCTATGATTTTATTAAAGCAACAAGTATATAAAGATACATTAAATAATCTGAGTTAAATCAAGAACTTTAACCCACTTCATATTTTGCTGGAGTATAGGACGTCGCTCTAGAGAAAATGACCACACTGCTAACATAAATATTTAGTCATCTCCTCCTTACTCAACTGCTTGAGGCCAATATAAAACGTAAATAAGCCTGAAATTCTTTAACTAAGTCGGTCTACTTGACAGCTTTAAAAACACAGTTCACAACAACTTTGGAATTAGTGTAGTCGTAGGAATATTTAACCACAATCCAAAGTCGTCAAAATTAAAGCGCGATATTGTTCTAAAAAGTAATGAAAACTTACCACTAACTTACTTAGAATTGAAAATATTTTTGACGCTGATGAATTATTAGCGTTAGAATTATTAGCGTAAAACCAAGTGTGGTATTCTAAAACTGATTGATTTCCCAATGAAAGACTCTCAACATTCCAAAACGTGAAACGTAGTAAACCATTAGTTATTTCGTATAATTTATCTAATTACCCAATGCATAATTACTCAATATAAATCGCACTTCATCGAACTTTGATATTTGAGCGCCTTCATAAAATCTATAAATCAAATCGACAAATCTTTATTGTAATGAATCACAAATCAAAGACATGTAACTTAAACAATTTTTACCCAAAAAATTACTTTCTCATCAGATTTTACCAAAGACTACCCAAACACTCGACGAAAAAAAAACCAAAACAAAAAACGGAAAAACCATATACAACAAGTCAAAAGTATCCCAGCCTCATAAGAAAATAACAAAAAAAAATAAAAATCAGACGAAAATTCATTCACATCACAATCACCCATCAGAAGAAAATAAAAGGTTTTCTCGATTTCACTTTCACTCACACATGCACAAACACATACAGATTACAGACACAAACACCCAACAAAATGATGGTAAATAAAGAAAAAGAAAAGTGAATAATAAAAAATGAAAACGACAATGACGAGGAAGAAGACAAGAAAATCCATTTTATAAATGGGGCACCTGTTTTGTGTTTAAGAATAATTTTCTAGGTCAGCGACAGTAACTTTGATTTTTATCTTTGTTTTTTTTTCCTCATTTCATGTCCGTATATTCGTCTTTATGCGTCTGACTTCTGTCTTTGAAATGGTATTCGATATATATATATATATATATATATATATATATATATATATATATATATATATATATATATATATATATATAAATATATATATATATATATATATATATATATATATATATATATATATATATATATATATATATATATATATATATATATATATATATATACAGACATATATTTTCCAGTTGATGTTTTATCGGGAAAATGAAGAAAATTTCTGAAGAAATGTTTTTCGTCTCGCTGAAGTGAAAAATATGAATTTGGAAGGGATATCCAGTTACGAATTGTTTTGTTATACTACATATATATGCACATATAGACGTGAATAAAGTGAGAGATGTGCTATCATCTTCTTCATCATCATCATCATCATCGTGTTACGTAATCGTATGTGAGATGAAAATGAAATAATTTTCTAAGTTTTTTTTGTGTTTTCGGAAAACATTTTTGCATTTTATATATATATATATATATATATATATATATATATATATATATATATATATATATATATATATATATATATATATATATATATATCGTTTATATAGTGAGCATGAGCTTATATATTTTTTTATGTGCCGGCTAAATTTTTCACATGTCACATTTGTCATGTCAATTTGTATGATTTAGATTTTTCATAACAGACTTGACAACTTGGGATTTAATATTTGATTTATCTTCAATATTCTAGAGTATTTTTAGTATTGCTTTTGGTTATTGATAATTTTACAATGTGTAAATGTGTCAAAAATTGTTGAGCTGTGACTTACTCTAATTATGAAAGTTTTTGTCTGTAAGTCTTAATTACTAATTATGATCATACACATATTAGCATTTTGGTGACAAGTTTTTAAATTATAGATGGTTATGGTGAAGTAATTATGGAACTAAGAAGAGCAATCAACAATTTTCTTACTTTTGAAACATAATATATGATACAAATATAATGTATTGGAGATCGTTTTGAGAGTTTTTTTTTAACGTTTGCCTTAACGCTTTAAAACGTGACACTTTGCGCTAAACTGATGGAAAGCTCATTTACTAACTATAAGATAATTATCAAAACCGACTACTAATACTTCATAAAATGTTTTGAGGTTGCTCCAAACAAAATAATATTGACATAATACGAGGATTCAAAATACAGTTTTGCGAACTATTAAAGGTAGACGTGTCATGATATATTAGAAACAGTGACCTCCAGAAAAACTTGACAATTTAAAAGTGCTATATACAAACATTGTCAATAAGCATTGACAAAGTAAGCCTTTTGAATTAATTAAGTAATCTATATTGTTATATAGTAATCTTGAATTAAGTTACTCATTAGTCCCCATAAAAGACTAGATTGTAATAGGATATATTAATAATATTGTAATTATTCAAAATAACCATTGTCGTCATAGTTTTGCGATGTTTGAATATAACAAAAATATTTTTTTTCGAACCTCTTAAAAAATTTGGCATTTGTATGTTTTTCACATTTTTAGTTATATAAAATGAAAGTTTTCTATTTCAGTATGGTTTTATCGCATTATATATTATATAATATAAAATATACCGGGTAAATCATTTAATTTGTCACTTTTTCATACTATTACTTAGAACACAAGATCTAAAACAAAAATTACCTAGCTTTCTTAATAATCGACATACTAATTTAACGATATCCTGATTTACAGTAACTAGAGAGTGTTCATTAAACATTTCTTAAAACTAAATACTACATTAATGTCACTGTGCAGAACTTGCCGGATATATCACAACAAGTATGCAGGCAAATATCTCCTTCTCTTAAAAAGGTAGTTATACAAAGCTAACAGCAATCTGCAAAAAGCTTTATGTAAAACATAATAAAGAAGTTTACGACTATTTTAATGGACTCCAGTGACGAAACCAAGAAAAGACTGAATGTATAAAGTATCAGTTTGCTAAAACGACCTACGGTTTGATGCTTTTCTGATGGCTTCTGGGTAAAAAGTGATACAGCAAATGAATTGAAGCAAATTTTTTCTCTATATTTAATGGTGTAAAGTAAAAATTATACTGGATAAGCCGGGCATTCCTTTAAGCAGAAAAATATTGAAGGTTTTATTTCAATGCTGCCTATTTTTCTAAAATCTGGAAATTTTCGCAAACTATTTTAATTCTAAAACCTATTTAATTCTAAAGTTTAATACTGATTACTGTACAAATATTTGTGGACTCGAATCGGAAATTATGTTTTGGAAAGTTAATAGAAGGATGATGTGCGCAGCTTAATAAGTCAATGGTAGCGGAGCAAATTCACACCACTCGATCTGACGAAGCACCGTAACGAACGAGAGAGGTCATGAGTCCTTGATTACATTCTAAGTACTAACCTTTCTATCTGTAATATAGCCTGCAAGCCTATATCATTATAACTAGTAATAGAAAGGAAGTTTTGGACATGACCCTTGTTTCAAACTGCACGTCAAATAAATTAATAAATTGGAAAGTGTCCGATGAACACTCCTTTTCTGATTTAGTGAAAATACACTAAACCTCCAATTTTTAGAAACAGAAGGAAGACCAACCGGGATACCTTCAGAACAATTTTAGGTAATTATTTACCAGAGTTGGTCCCTAAATATCTTGAATCGACACAGGAATTGAATACCTTGGTCGATCGAGTGTCCAGTACTTTCAATGAAACTGATTCAGGCTCGTGGCCTATTAGTAGGCCTAAGAACAATCCTCGTCTACCATGGTGTTCAAGGAGCCCTGGCGTAGGCTGGGACTTCTATAAGAAAGTCCTTAAATCATATAAATACAAATTAAGAAGCGGAATAAGTAGTGACAAAATACAGGAGTCCTCTGAAGCATTTGTTGTCAGTAAAGAGCTTAAAGCCTTTTAAGGTTTGGATGGCATTATTCCTGTCGACATCTAACAGACCTGCTAATGCCATTGCGACAAAAAAGACCTTATGCCCATTAGCTTATTCTCGAACTTCTATGCTGAATTGATCAAATACTCAGGGGCAGGGTCATTTTGGCTAATCTTGATTAGACATCCGTTCGGAAATTTGTGAGTAGAGGTACACCACAATGTATTATCTTCTTTTCATTGGAACTTGGTCATAATTGACCTGTTATTAAACCTAAAAGGGGCTGGCCTTAAGATGATTGCTTATGTAGATGATGTTGCCATCAGCAAATATTCTAGCATCCTTAGAAATTTTATATAAAATGCTCTTGGCCTAAGTGTTAATCCACTTAAAACTGAATTTATTCTTTTGTACAAACTTCCTTTTTTAACCCATCTACTCTTAACGGAGTTGGTTTGAACACCACATATAAAATAAAATTCTGGGGTTTTATTGTGGAAAGCAAACTAAGCGGATAAGCTAATATTTTGGAAAGAGTAAAAAAAACTACGATAGCGCTAAACTGGTGTTAGAATGTTATTGGGAACTAATGAGACTAAGCCTTCGAATCGTACAATAGCTGTACACCTCTGTAGTTAGACCTACTCTACTGTACGGAGTTACAGTTTAGTGACAAAATACAGTAGCAAACCAAAATACTAAATACAGTAGCAAACCAAAAGCTATTGATAATGGTTCAAAGAACTGCCTGCTTGTGTATTATTGGTGCACTCAGGACCACTTGAACTCAGGGACTAGAGATTCTCCTTAATCTAATCCCTCTTGATATCTCAGATAAACAAATGGCTGGGAAACTGTATAGTAATAATGGAATATCAGCTATTCTAATGAATAAGGAAATCCCAAAACTATTGACTATGCTATACCGCCATCATACCTAGAAGTTAAATTTCCAGAGAGGACTTCCAGAGAAGATTGAGCGCGAGGAGCGCGTTCTGAATCCTGGTAAAATTAACTTCTTTACGGACGGATCAAGAAGTTATGGCAAGGTCGGTTGTGTGGTGTTCTGCAAAGAAACCACGAAATTTAAACTTCTTTTTCGCCTTCCTGATCATTGTAGTGTCTTTCAAGCGGAGCTCATCGCAATCAAAGAAACCATAGACTGGATAAAGTAGACTGTTATAATTGTAAGGAAAATAGGCATTTTTACGGACAGCCAGGCTGCCATTAAATTTCTACAATCAGGCTTTATCATGTGGGTGTCATTACTGGACACTGTTTCATTGGTAAGCATGCGAGTAGACTAGGTGTCTTCTGCACCTGTCTCAGTCTGGCTTAGTACAGGCTAGTTTTTGGAGCTCGCCTCCTGTGTGACCTGTTGGACCTCCGTAGGTTGAGTTAAGCATATCAATTGCTTCGTCAGAAGCTCGAATTGATAACAAGAACTAACTATCGACTAATTCGTTTCTTGCCATTACTTTCAAAAATCTTCGAAAAAATTGTTAACAAACGCATAATAGTTTTTTATATACGTTAATTTTCTAAATGACACACAGTCAGTTTTAGAAGAAAAAGAGGTACCGAAGACGCTTTGCTATAATATCTAATAAACGATTATAGCATTATCGATTCGCTCAATCAAAATAAAATAACAAGGGCATTGTTTCAACATATAACGACGGCATTTGATTCTGTTTCACATGACATACTTTTAGAAATTCCAAATGTAAAATTGCCAAATTTTTATGTATGGTACTGGTCTAGAACTATATCAGCTCACTATTATTTTTAATAGTTTTATTTCTATATAAATTCCGTATTTTTCAAATATTTTTCAATGCGCGAAAGATTGTTTCAAAGTTGAGTTTGTTAGTATCTAGGAATTTTGATAGACAACAAACTTAATTATAAAAATCACATAAACAATATAAAAGCACATTTATGGTACCTTCATGTGGTTTAATAATTTATGGGGGCGCTTTTTTAAGAGCGCATAATTTTACACAGTAAAAATCGTTCGGTATTAAATTTACTTCTTTTTTGTAAAAGTGAGATTTTTCCACTGAGATTTATTTAAGTTTTGAAAGTTTTCTTTTTAAGAAGAGGATATAGATGCATTCAATACGGTGAAAACAATCATATATGCAATATAATATGTATAATAATAGACCCGATTTTTAAAAAAATTATTTAAACAATTCTAAGTTGTTATATAACCAGCACCCGGGCCATACACACATTTTCTGCTTTATAGTTCAATCGTTTAAAAAAATAACTACCTTATCGCATGTTCTCTTTAACTTTGTGTAGCCGAAAGTATTTTTATACACTATGACGATATTGGTAAAGTTTTGGTCGACAATTGCACAAACCTTGTTAAACCTTGCGGACAAAGAGGTCCGCAAGGTTTAACCAATATATTGCCTGTAGACACTTTTAGCAGTTTATTTTCTTTCATGAAGTCTTATATACATTCTCAAACAATAAACAAACCGGAAAGCACAGGCTTCTAATGAAGAATATATAGAAATAATCCAAATAAACCAGCGAGACTTTAGAAAATGTTAACCGAAGAGGAATTAAATGCCTACCTAGCAATTTTGTTAATCACAGAAGTTCACCGACCAAACAATAAACAAACAAATGTGGAAATGATTTCGAATCTTATATATCGGCACTAGTATGGGTTTTAAAAGTTTCTGGGTTTTTGAGATTTGATAACAAAACACAAGACAATTTCGCTTAGGAACAAGGTACAGCTGTGGCAACCAGTGAACTACTTGAAATGCTAAACTCAAAGTATGTTTTATATTGTCTACCCGGGTAGCTGGTTATAAAACAAGCGGGTAAAAATATGAGAACAAAAAACCCGCCTTAGTAAAAAAACAGAAATTTTACAGAAACTGTAAAAACTAAAAAAAATTCCAGCATTTTGAAAAAAGTTTTAACATTTTTGGATGGTACGCAGCCACTCACCAAAATCCAAAAATAGCACATTCCGCAAACTTAACTGCCACTTCACCACAACATCAAAACGTTAAATACCTATATATGTAGGTCTAAATTTAGACAGAAGGTTGACATGAAGAATCACATCGAAACTAAACGTAAATATAGAATGTGCTTAAATGAGCTGGTTAATTGGAAAAGACTGATTTGCCTTTTTTTTCAAACTTGCCATGGCCTCTTTTTGCCATTGCACTATAATGAAACAACGAATATGCACTATGATACGAGCCTCCGATTAGATCTTAAAATTTTGCTATGACAATTGCATTCTTTTAAGAATGACGCTTTAAGTTAAAACATCGGTAGTTTGGGCTTAAATTTTAGCTACTTAGATATTTTACAATAACAGTAGTGATCTATATTGCATTAAGTTATACAGGAAACGCTTTGAACAACTTAAAAAATTCCAGAGTCCCGATCTTTGAGGCAGCAAAAGTAAGAGTTATCAGTGGTTGTGATGCCTAAGGACAAACCCAATAAATTTCGATGTACGAATACATGCCCGAAAAGAATGCTTTTTATAACTTTTGTAAGACTGTCGTTAACTTAAACTAAACAAAATGAATTAACTTTGCACTGGGAGTGGCTGTGAATTGAATTTTTTAAGGGCTACCTTATGTTATATTTAACTTTTCCTATTTTTACCTATTCAATTTAGACTAAAACCAAAGCCGTGTAGAACCGGTAGAAAATCCAAATTTTACAATACAATGTTATTCGTTAGTATCAATTTAAATACTCCACCCGGTATAATATACATAATTTTTGTATTACGATGTTTTCCAGCTTTAGAGTTTTATTTTATATTTTTATTATATTTTTTATACTGGATTTATTATTTTAACAAAACAAAGAAAATCGCCCTTCGTTGTTTTATTTTCGGTGCTAAACTTAAAGTTTGGTAAAAAGTTTCGAGTCAAAACATAAAATAAAAACATAAAAATTCTATAATTTTTCTAAAATAAAAATTTGTTCGTTTATTTTGCGCGCGGAATAATGTACAACGAAAAAGCAAAGTAGTTTTTCTTATTTTGTATAAAGTTTTTCCATAAGTTTTCCATAAAATAGGATTGATTTTTCTTTTTGGCGGGGTTAATTCTTTTATACACAAGCACTACAGTATTTTTATTTTAAAAGGATATTATGCGCGGCATGGGATGAAATACTTAAGTGCGGTGGTTTGAGTATAGAGGGATGGTGATGCTGTTAAGAGTGTCGGAGAGAAAAAAATATGTTTTATGGTTAATCGATTAAGTAGATAGGATAAATGGTATAGTAAAATTTTATAGCCGGCTAATTAAACAGCAAAAAGTGGTTAAATATTTTTACATTATCAGTTTGGCTTTTTATTTTATAACTATAGTATACGTGGCTATAATAATGTAACAGGGGAGCTAGAATTATTTATTCAATGGTTTTTATATTCGAACGAGAAGCCATTAACATCTACTGTATATTTGTGTAGTGTTATTCATTTTGTATATTAGCTTTAAGAGAGTCAAACTAAAACACCTAACATCGTATCACTTAGTTAAAAGTGATACGATGTTAGGTACTTTAGCTTAAAGTTTTTAGTTACATGAATAAAATTGAGATTGCACCACCTAAAAGTCTCTTAAATATATTTTAGTATATATACAATTTAGTATGAACTATACATGACAAATTTATCGAACGCGTAGGCCAATCTGCTGATTGACACCTCAAACCACATATTATTGTTTGCCCTTACCGAATCAACATTCTGGCATTTTACATAAACGCACATATTTATCAAGTCTTCCCAGACATTGCAAAGGAGACCATAAGCTATCCCGATGGATTGAGTCATAAGCTTGCTTGTTAGAAATCCCGAAACACCTAATGCACGTCACATGGAGTTTCGTAATGAATCATCCTCAGCGAAAAAAACTTGAACAATTACTGACCAATTCGGATGACATCCTCCTTGGTACGTAGTCACCTACAATTTCCTCCGCCGGGGAGTGGTTCTCTCAAGAGAATATCTCTCACTCAGCCGAGCGGTCCAATCTGAGTCAGCCGAGCGGTCCAATCTCTGTTTAGTCACCTCCTACGACAAGCCAAGAATGCTGTAGGGGAACTATAAGAATATAATGTTTGTTTAGAAGTTTTTTACTAGTCATGGAAGGAGCCCTTCATCCACAGGGACCAAGTTTGCCTTACACTCCCCGATTAATCTATGTGACTATGTGTAATATGAAAAACAATGAGGTCTTGGTTGAAAACCAACATTTTCGAGGGATTTGACATGACCACAATGTTGAATCTATATGTATGTGAGATGTTTAAGCATTGACTATGTTTAAGCAATAGTCAATAAATTTGTTTGCTACTTTGATGATAGGTAGTACGGGTATACTATATTTTACACTATATTTTACGAGGACATAACTATACCCTTTGTGACAGTAAATTTTTAAAGTGGTTTTTGGTATAGACAATGCTTAAATTAGATTTGGGTATCACAATAAATAAATTTATTTGGTATTGCTCGGCCAAAAATAATTTCTATTCTATCTTCACTATAGAATCTAACACTATGTCAGAAAAAGCAAACCCCACCTCTCTCCTTTTTTTAATGTACATATACATACATTATTTAAACGGGGTAGATTTTATATATATATATATATATATATATATATATATATATATATATATATATATATATATATATATATATATATATATATATATATATATATATATATATATATATATATATATATATATATATATATATATATATATATATATATATATATATATATATATATATATATATATATATATATATATATATATATATATATATATATATATATATATATATATATATATATATATATATATATATATATATATATATATATATATATATATAGGTTGCTGTACCGCATCCTAGTATAGTGGTACTTCAAAATAGTATTCATAAAAGCCAAATTAAACATAGCAATAAAATAAAAAATGTTACGAGTCCATTCGTATAATGTGAGGTTAGGAATGGTGCGGATGATGGAAATAATTTAAATCCTTTGTTTTCATGTATAATATCCCCTTTTATGTTGTTTAGCTGTACGGTAGATAGTATACATAAACATAACCATATATAGTGCACGGTAAGTATATATATATATATATATATATATATATATATATATATATATATATATATATATATATATATATATATATATATATATATATATATATATATATATATATATATATATATATATATATATATGTATATAGTTTAGAATTCGCCGAAATTTTTTTTAACCATTATGGAAATTCAACCATTTTTCCCATCATTCCGCTATATAATCTAATCATGTTTTGTCCATTCATTCCTCCCACCAAATTAATTATTTTTTTTTTTGATGCTGTGCTTAGATTTTTTGTATATATGTGTTCAAAAGGGATTTTAGTCGTTACGATCGCACATTAAAAGGGTTAAAAAAAATAGAAAAGTTAAATTTAACTGCCTAATTTTTTGGACGTTTTAGTTAATTAATGATATTTCGTTGTTTTTGGTTCTATTTACCATTTTAAGTTTTTTTGTTTTACATTTTCAAAAAAGCTCCTTTTTTGGCTGGTTTTAGAAACGGATTTTTAATGGCGATATACTTGGCCTTTAATTATTAATTTTGTATTTTCGTTTCCTTTTGGTAACACCATATAAATAGTATATTGCAAAATGTATAAATTGACCTGGTTTTAATGTAAAGAGGTGGATAAATCACCATACACCATTTACGAAAAAAGTTTATGGTTTATCCTAAAAAATCTCACGAATCAACGAAATTTTCGTTTGTCAATTTTAGAACGCGGAAATTCGTTATACTATAAACCAAATCCATCACTTTGATTTTTTTTTTCATATGGACGTTAAAGCCTACATATTATCAGCGAATGTGTTCTAATCAAATCCAACATATTATAGCAGAATAGAATTTGAGTTTGAAGTGTGAAAGCATTACGCAAGATGATTGATTGATTTTGACTTATATTTGGTTTCGATTTGGCACAATTAATTTTTAGCGTTTCTATAATTTCGAAAATGTCAAATTTTAAATGTTTTTACTGTTTTTTTTGATACAATATAAAATTTAACCAAGAGTCATAGTCGTAATTTAAAGATAAATTGCTTGTAAACTTATCTCCAGGTGACTTTAGTTGATATAACACTATCACAAAAAAAAACGAAAGTCGTTTACTTAGCTACTGAAGATACACTTCCATTACGAAAAGTGTATTTTAACTAAAGCCCATTTCGCCATTATCTCCCATAAAAAAAATAATAACTTTTAGTTAAAATGCCTATAAAAATAAGAACATCAATAAAAGTGTATATATATATATATATATATATATATATATATATATATATATATATATATATATATAAATATATATATATATATATATCCAATGGCAGGCGGGCAGACGCACATTAGAAGAAAGAGCAAAAACTAATGTTGGTGGTGGAGGTGATGGTGTTGGGTACATTATAAATTCACGCACTTACTTTTTTTATTTCTTCAACGTTTTTAAGATAAAAATGGCTGAGTTTTTATTCGCCCGGTTTTTGATGGTGATTATGTTGATGGGTGAATAGGTTGTGTTTGTGCAGAGGATGATTTTATTTTTGTTTGCTTTTTATTATCCACATTTTAACTTTCGTTTTTCTTATGTTTTCAATACATAAAAAAAATAAACCGTCAAAAATATATAAAAATAGAAATACCATTAGAATAGTGTGTGCTCCGTTATTTTGCTCCTTTTATGGAGCATTTTTATGATTATTCTTGACTAACAAATAAAAGCATAAAAAAATCGCGAATATTTAGGTTCTACTCATAAATTGTAGGGTACATTTGTATGTGTCTTTGAAAATACAAACGCATAAACCCTAATATATATATATATATATATATATATATATATATATATATATATATATATATATATATATATATATATATATATATATATATATATATATATATATATATATATATATATATATATATATATATATATATATATATATATATATATATATATTGATAAATATATATATATATATATATATATATATATATATATATATATATATATATATATATATATATAAATATATATATATATATATAAATATATATATATATATATATATATATATATATATATATATATATATATATATATATATACATACAAACCTTGTATGATAAGTTTCAGTCCGGTCTAATAAAACCGGTCAATTCCTTACTGCCGACTCATTTCTTTAAGGCTTTAGAAACAAGAAAATTTCAAGGAAACTTGTAAATGTGGAAGCCAAATGTGTCCTGGTTTTCAACGTCTTGAAAAAACAACGTCTTGTTTCATTCACACGTCTTGAACTAGTACGATGTTTGGGGTAGCTGATTTTGTGAGTTGTTCTTAGACTACTTTGGAATTCTTTGGCTTCGATTTCTCATTAATAAAAATCAACTATTTTGACAGATATATGTTCTCTAATGTTCTCAGTTATGAATTAATTCCAATTGAGATATATAGACCAAATATAAGGCGATGAAAGATTAAGGCATTTTATTTTGAAAGAATTTTGATGGAAAACCAGCAGATATAATGATTAACTTTGTATAATAAATAATCAGATTAATGATTAATTTTTAATTAGTCTTCAACAAGCTTCAAGCAATTTCAAGGAGAACCTTAAATATATTTCTTTAAGTATACGTATAATAAATAGTCGTAACCGAAATCGGTGTTTATATTCAGTTGGCAAAAATTTACCAATTAAAGTCCAAAAATACGCAGCTTTAAGGCATCAAAAAAATGAGTAACTGAAACAAATACCAAGAAATTGCCGCAATAGAATGGATACAGCTAGTATTGAGAAAATCTCAAAACTCCCATTATTATTCAATATGATGACTTTGCTGTTAACAACTATAAAGAGCAATTCAAGCCGTTATAATTATGTTAAGAACAACAAAATAATTTTGCATTAGGTGATCTAAATCATCCTAATAATTATAGCCATACTATACTGAACTGAAGTAATAAAAATACCTTTATTCAAGGAAATCTCCAAATGATGCTTTCAGCAACCGGTCAACGACACAATTAAAGTACCAACAAGAAAGAAGGAGGCTTTCAGTTTATTTCCAAAGCCGAAGAATGTGAAACATTTGCAGGCTTTTTTACAAGCCAAACCTGATGTTTCTGGGAGATTGTCGAAGATTATGTTACCATTGCAAAACTATTAACCAATCCAATACGAAAGGGAAATAATTGTTCGATGGGAGAAAAGGAAGAATACGCATTTACTCAGTTGAAAGGGAAACTATTAAGATAGCTATACAGTGTTGATAATTAATGCAGTGGTGTCTGTAACTGAACTTCATGCGGACGCATATGCTTAGTGAAAAACAGAGCAAAACTACATCAGCTATACGAACTGAAGATACAGGTATTGTTGTGGAACTGTAAGACTGGTCAAGCCTCTATTGTTTATGTGATATTGCAATGAGCAGTTATCGCTTCTCAATTATTTTATTATACCTTTTATTATGCTTTTATCTTGAGATCGGTGCTAGGTAGGAAAAAATTACTTCCAAAGAAATTTGTTACGGAAGAGGGCTTTTAGTGATGAAAATTGAAGCAATTAAATTAAATACTTTTTAATCGTCGACACCTAGGAAAATATGTATTTAAACGTTTAGCAGATAAACTTCGCACTACTGGAAGCATAAAAAAAAGTTTCGTCGTGAGTTTCCGGAGGAAACTGTGGTACATGTGCGTAAGCTGTATAGCATCACATAACCCACCAATCATCTTTGCAATCTTTTGCAATTTTAGAGCAAAATTACAATTGTTATTGTATCATTGGGCGAGGCATCACATTAATGAAAATTCAAATTTATTTCATCGTATGCTTTGGACAGACAACGTTGAAAAGGGACGGTAATGTGAATAGGGAGTGACGTAAATCCACATTGGATGTGCTCCGTTCACCTTCAATATCGTTGGAGTGTAAATGCTTGGGCTAGAATAATTAGATATTGGGATTATTGAGAGACATTCCACTGTGAGAAAAACTCAAAATGTGGCTTCAGTTGGATGGTGCACCTCCCCATATGTACAGTTTCTCAACAACAATTGAACTTAATGTTCTCGAATAAATGGAATGGAAAAAATGGACATAGTTCTATTCCAGCACGATCACTCTATTTAACATGTAGGAATTTGTAGTTTTGGAGAAAAGTGAAAGACTATAAGCCCATTTTAATCGGCCTACCATTACAGAAAATTTAGGACAAAGATTTAAAGATATTTTTAGAAATCATGTTTTAGAATATGAATTAGAAGCATCTCATCAAAATTTTGTATTCCAACTTCACTGCTGAAGTCACTGCACGTTGTTACTTCCAATTTTGTGGATGGAAAAATTGGCGAAATGATTCTATTGGATTTTTGGACAACCGGATGCTGTGAATGGCGTAATATATAGTTTAAATATCGCTTTAAAAATGTATTGGACTGGATAGTAGCACATACACTTCAAGTTAAACCTTCTACACCACAGACCATTACTCTATCTAATATTAAACGTACAATTGGTACCAACCATCTTGTAATTGATAAACATATAATAGATTGTTAGGATTATGTTAAATAGGTTTGGTGTTTTAGGTAGCACTTGGCATTCTGGAAAATTTATTACAAATAATGTTAAATTTTATATTATTCGTACATTAAATGGGTCATTACTTTCATACTGTGCACCAATATATTTAGAATGCCCTATAAGAAATCATACGAGAAACTTAATGTCAAGAAGCAGTCCTTGGATCGGTTTACTATAGTGTTACTATAGTGCATGCGTTGAAAACAAATAAAACGAAAAGCTAGAGTCAGTCTTATTCGAGGTGAATAAGGTAGCAGGACGGCCGTGTGAAAATATTAAAAAAAAAATATATATATATATATAAATATATATATATATATATATATATATATATATATATATATATATATATATATATATATATATATATATATATAAGTATATGATTATATATAAAAATTATATTGTACTTACGAAATTTTCCTGACTTTTTTCATTTCATTTGAATAGGATTTTTTTATTTTATGGCAAACTCACGCAGAATCCTCCACTGTATCCAAACAACAGGAATAATAATACGTTTAAAAAAAAAACTTCTTGTATCGATCGATAATGTCTCTAACTATATACAAAATAAATAGAGAAATCACCCCAAATTTTTTATTTTTTGTTTTAAAAAATTCATCTATTTAGAGGAGTCTATCCATATTATAATAGTGGGTGGAATTTGGGAGGATGATTAGTTTTTTTTAAAAATATTTTTTTATATATTTGTATAGTTGTACAATTTTTATATACTAAACATAAATATATATATATATATATATATATATATATATATATATATATATATATATATATATATATATATGTATATATATATATATATATATATATATATATATATATATATATAAAGCGAACCCTCGCTAAAAAATATATAAAAATTAAATAAATAAATATAAAAAAAAAATTAAAAGTTTTAGAGTTTTTTTATTTCATTTTTTTAAATGTATTTGTGCGTGAAAATTTTAGAGGGTTACATCTAGTTCGGCTGCTGTTTATGTATATATACGCATATTTCCCTAGAATAGCTTTACATTATATAATATATGTATATAAGCTACGTATAGTTATATGTACCAAAATCTAACACACAAAAATATTTTGTATGATGTAGTGCTTGAAATGATCTAACTTTGTGCTAAGGTTTTTGTGAAACGTATAAATTAAACATTTTTTTTGGTTCGCTATATAAACATTTTTAGAGATGCTAATGTACCATATGTTCCTCACTATTTGCTGGCATACATTTTTACTCGTTCCGTTCATAAATAGTATACATATACGTATTTGCAACACTTTAATTTTTATGGAATTTATAATAAATCGTTTTGAACGGATGAAGGTTTTGTTTTTTTTTAGGTTATGATAATAAATTATCTAAATTTTATGTGCGGGTAAATATCATATATCGTCAATCGTTAAGCTACGTGGAATTATAATCTGGTGAATTTCTTTTAAAATATTTGATATCAGATCGTAGGCAGGCGATTAAACCTTGACCAAATAACTATACCAATCGGAGAATGAAGCGGAAAATTATATTACAATTGTCTAATCTAAAATTGAAATAATTGACAGTTATCAAGGGCAAATCAAATGCAAAACAAAGCAAACAAACGAGTAATAATACATCGATCGAACACATTTTTTGACCATTTGAATTAAAATTGGGTATCCCTACCCTGATTGCAGGGTTTGCTTAATTGGGGGTCAACAACAAATTGTTTATAGTAAAAACACAAGTGAGACCATATAGTGCCGAAGTAAATTTAATACAGTGAAATATATATTTTTTAGATCACCAATTGTGAAAATATGGTCTGAAAGATCTTGTAAAAGACCTTAGTAAAGAGTCAACTAGGGACTGTCATGTTGTTTATATATTTTTTAATAGACATATCGTCATTTTTAAGATTCCCACCAAAATGTTTACGTCTGTCCAGTATTCAGAATACACAGCAAACTACAGAGGCTGCTCTAAATGCAGAAGATACCGAGGATAGCTAAACGCTAGCAATTCACATCAGACTGCGCAGGACGAAAACTATACAATCTAGGGGTAACCTACTGTAAAAACAAGAACAGAGACTAAATCAAAAAACGGAAACGACAAGTAAAACGAGAGAAGTTATTGACTATCTTAAAAAAGTGACACACTAATTAAGCATTTCTAACCATGTGTAAAGCATTTTTGAATTTAAAGTATTTGTAAAGACCAACAAATAGAAATATGCCTAATCTCAGAAAGTCAAAATACGTGGATACCAATGATATCAAGCACTATATTCAGGAGAGAGCTTGAGGCGAGATAGCTGTTATTATTAAAGATAATATAAAAATTCATTAAGCAGGTATCTCCGAAAAATACTTAGCAGTCGAAAATGAAGAAGGGTTATCATCAGACCATTCTCTAGTTCTAATGACAATAAGTGGCATGGTAATAAGAAAAACAAGCTTTCCAAGACTAGCAAAATAACAAGAAACCAATCTGGGAATAATTTTTTTTGTATTCAATTCTTTCAATTTTTTTGCCGAAACACTCCCAACTCTTTCACTGTTATTTAATGTCCTACTTTATGCCGTCGCTAGCCAACAAGTTCGCTTTAAATATCTTTTTCATCTTTTCCTCGATGGGATTCAAAGAAATCAAACTAGAAGTAAAAAACCTCAAAGATAAAAAAGCTCCTGGGTAAATGGTCAAATAATTAAAGCTCTACCAAAAAAAGCACTAAGAAAACTATATGCTTATAATCAATGCTACTTCTAGACTAAATATTTTTGTTTTTGGTTTTTGACAAATTTCTTTACAAAAAAAAATGAAAAATTTTTGAGACTGTCTCTAAAGAGACTAAAGCTAATTATAGAGAACAAAAAGCTTATACCAGCACACTAATTTGGAAAGACATTAAACCATAAAATAGGTAAATAGGATAATGATACAGTTAAGGAGGCGCTGGAAAAAAATATGTTCAGCAGTATTCTTAGGCGTAGTATTCTTATTTGATAAGGTTTAGCACAGTGATCTGAAAGTTAGGCTCCAACGAAATTTCCCAAACAATATTTTGAGTTGCGGAAACACAGAAATTACAAAGCGCTATGTAGTGAAAAACTGGACAAACAAAATTGATAATAACACTAAACGAATCGGAATCAACATATAAACTTTACAAATAAGAAGTTATAACTTATAAAATAATCCGATTAGACTGAATTCGCAACTAATCCCATATTCTGATAACGCTAAGTACCTCAGTATGGCACTATAGACTCTAAGCTCAGACGAAAAGCACATAAACAAGGAAAAAACTCAATTTAAAATTCAGAAAAATGCACTAGCTTATTGGAAAAAGGTCCAACCTGACAACTTACAACAAGCTATACTGTTATTTAAATAAATCCGAAACCTATCTAGACTATCACATTTTTCAGTCACACTTTTCTATAATGGTCTTACTAGATTTTCCAAAGGCTTTTGATTGCATTAACCACATATAGGTTTATATGTTTGGTTTATATGTTTATTGCATGATACCATACTCATAGATTAAGATATAATAAAGAAGGCCCATACACGAGCACCAAAAATGTATATCTAGAAATAATAATAGATAAAGTAAAAACAAAAAGGAGAAACCATTTTTCTGTATAATGAAGGTTTCTAAAATATGCATTTAAAAATTAAAGAATAAAAAATAAAACCGAGTAGCCTTTTTTAACAATGAAATCTTTCTTTGTAGTGGAAAAATATATTTTTGTACTTTATACAGTAAACCAAAAAATGTTTTTACATTTTTAATCAAACTAGTAGCATATTACAGGTCCCGTCAGTTTTTTTTTCTAACTGGAACATCTTTTTATATCTTAATCTATGATCATACTTGAATGATCTCTTAATCTATGATGAAGTTGAAGTAATTTTATATTTGCTCAAATTCAGAGGTGAGTCTTTTTTCCTCAATTAGCACTACAGCGCTGTGAAATTTAGTTTTTACTCGAACTATTTACTATTACTATTGACCAAATCTTGTTCAAAATTTAAAAAATCCCATTGATCTAATTATTTAGGAAGTCTAAGTTTTTAAAAGTTTCGAAACTGCCACGGAAAGGTATGAAACTGTTTACTTTAAAGTAAGCTAATCTGCTAAATACAGCAAATTTATGTGATTTATTTCCACCAAACATAAATAAAAATATCATCAAATGAACAATTTCCGGTCGTAAGTATACTTTTCGTTTGCAATAGATCCGATCTTGATAAACTGTGGTTCTCGATTTTTTAAAATGTAAAACCGCGGTGGCCGGATATAAGTTTCCTCTAATTTCTTCCAGCTTATCTGTATTGGTCAATATGCCTTTTTAGTTTGTTGCACTTTGCAACAAAATTGCATGCTATTTTCATTTAATCAGTACGCAATTTAAAATAATTACAAAGCTGTCCGCAAAGTACATTTAGATTACTTATATGTCCAAGTTTTTAAAGGAATTGTAGTGCTCCTTCTGCAGTTATATCATATATGCATCTTTTCTCGATTATTTATCTACGGTGCATGTGACCGGCTGCAATGCTTGCCGTAGTTTTAATTGATCAAAATCTATGTGACGTAAATAACCAGGCGCATTCAATTCGATCTGTGTTTCTTCAGTACACGTCCCGATATATAAAATTATTGTTTCCAGAAACAACTTGCTTTATCTAAAGCCCATAACTCTTCTGGAGTATAGCCAAAAATTGTTTAAGCCAAAGTTTTGTGCACAATTTTTAACCTATACCGGCTCACCAGCAGAAGCTTTTTTATATTTTATTTTATAAGTGTTATGAAGCACGTGTCTTTGTAAAAAGCCTGTCATCCAACTAGTCGTGGCAGAAAATTCCAATTTCTTATCTTTTAGCGTTAAATTAAGCAATGAAGCTATACGATTAAATCCATCACCAAAAATCCAAGAAAACACCGAAAAGTCTGAAGTGTATAGTTTTCGGTAGTTGGGCGAAATGATCAAATTTAAATATTCCAGACAGCGCCTCCTTCGATTAACTTCAACAACAGAAACACACAAAATTAAAAATGCATCACCAGTTATGAGAAACTGTAACGTGTAAGCCAATTATTACCCAGTTGGAATAACTTTCCTTTTACATAAGTATCTCATTTTATTATAAATGGAGTAACCAAGTTAAGTATTTAATTGAAGTCTTCAGATTGAAACGCTCAGTTAATTTTAACAGCAGGTACTTTTATCACGGCGTTTTATTAAGTTTCTGGTCCACTTTCTTTGATGCTGCGCTCTCATTGTTGATTTGTCCATTTCACATATGTTACTGTATATGTTACATTATTTTAGAAGACAATTATGTTCTTCTAAATACACATTTTCAAATTTTTTTAATTAATGAAGGCCTATAACGTCTACACAGTAGTGCGCAAATAAAATATATATTTGCAGCTCTTAGCTCGATCTTTACTTGTTGCTTAATATTTGCCACTGATTATAGGAGAAAATATATTTGGCTACGAATTTGGCAAAAATGTTTGCTGCGTTGTTGCTATAGCTTGGAACAAAGAAGTTTTCGGAAAATATTTGCTGCCGGATGAATGACAGAGCAAAGATCTTTGCCAAATATGTCAAACCGAGCAAATATTTTTTAAAAGTTTGGGCAAATATACGTGTATACTTTGCTTAAGCCTGCGGTATAGTTGCACAGTCGAAACAGTTATATATTATATATATATATATATATGTATATATATATATATATATATATATATATATATATATATATATATATATATGTATATATATATATATATATATATATATATATAAATATATATATATATATATATATATATATATATATATATATATATATATATATATATATATATATATATATATATATATATATATATATATATATATATATAGACATTGTTTTTGTTTGAACCAACGAACCGTAGAAAATAATTAATACAGTTACCCTGTAAACAGATTTGGTTTTGTGTATAAGACGTGTATATTCGGAACGATTCTGTGAACTGCAAAGAATTTATGTAATAAAGCAAATCGTATACATCACCAGCGCATATACACGAAATATGATTTCGTTTATTCTCCTATCCTAATTTGAATGTTTCCAATTATATTAACATCAAGATAATAAAATATATATTTTATACCATATTGTAACCGCGATATTTTTCGCGTATTGCCTGTTTAAACACATAAAAAATATATATCTTGCCAAACATAAAAATACGATCATAAAATCCTTTTTTTTTTTTTTTTTGGGTTTATCTTATATGAGTATGCGTGTGTCTTATAAAGTGCGTATGTGCTTGTATGTGTACAAGTTTTTATATCCTTCGTATATATATATATATATATATATATATATATATATATATATATATATATATATATATATATATATATATATATATATATATATATATATAAACAATTTCTATTTGATTCCTTTATATTCATCTTAATATTTAATTCAAGATGAATAAAATGCCTATCACATCTTTCATATAAATCCTGAAATTTCCTTTTTTTATGTTTTTTGCGAGCGTGTGTGTGTATGTATGTGCCGTTCTCATTTTCCTATAATTTTATGCTTTTCGATAACCTCTTTAACAACATAAAATAAAAATAACAACCAAAGAACAAATTTTTTATTTTGTACTGTGCGCTTTTTCACCTCCTGGAGTTTGAGAATCTTCTTTCTTTGGTTAATGTTGTTGTTGTTTGGTTTTTCTTCATATTTTCATTTTTCATTGTATCGTTTTTATTATTTTTATTATATGTATGTATATACGGATAATGGTAAGACAAAGGAATATGAAGACTAAAATCTAAAAACAAAATAAAGTTAATCCGCAACCAAACGGATTAAAACTTAACAAAAAACAATTTTTCGCGATTTTTCAATATATTCCTTTAGTATACTTCACCGTCATTTTTATGATTTTTTATGAATACAAAATGTATTAGATTATATGCATAAAATTTTATTGGTGTTACCTTATGGCTTTTTCATTATTGCCATAATTTTTTGTTATTGTTCTATATAATAATATGAGGTATTCAAGAAAGTAGATTGGATCATCTAACCAAACATATATATACACCTCTAGATCGAAAGCATAAAAAGTAAGCTTTTAAAAAGTTGGTAAATATTTAAAAAAAAATTCTTATATATGATAAAGTTTAATCAAGAATCAAATTTTTAATGTAAAAGTCGAGAGGTGAGCACGTGTCGATGGAAATGGGGTGGCAAATGTTTATAATCGTATGAATAGGTAATATTATGTTGTATGAGCAATTTTACATCTCAAGTATCCTATGCACCAAATTAAACTTGTAAATTTTTTAATAATAATATTAAATCATCAATTCGTAAAAAATTAGCAATTAATTGCTAAACTACAACCTTGTAATGTATAGTTAAGTACAAAAGTTTTTAAATTTCTGATGGTGATGGGCAATAAACATTTTTGAACTACAGTACAAGCTAAAATTTACATAATCGAAGTTTGTTAAAATTTTAAAAAATTGGTAATAAATCAAAAATTCAAAGTTTGTTAACCTTAATTATTGTAAGCAGATGGGATAGAGAATTACCGTGCAAGTGTTCTTCAACTTTCTTTAACTTTCTCATTTCTCGGAAAATTTATTCCAAAAAATTTATTTGGTGTAAAACCAAATCAATATTTTCAAGAAGTACCGATTGATGATTTTGACAGAAAATATTTGAAAACCACCTAACATATTTGAAAGCTACCTATATTGGTGGTGAAAAACTTGGAAAGAACAGCTAAGAGAACTATTACTCATCCAAATCTTTAAAATTTTCTTCACCTTCGACGTACCCTAGTTGGTTTTTGTTAGGACAGTTTTTTAATGGTTACATCTGTTGGGTATCTTTTGACTTGTCCAAGAAACATAATTCAGTTGGATTTGCTGAATCCGATAATGTAGCAATCTTCGAGAAGTTCTCTAAGCTCAAATTTAATTTTGATTCGATACTTTTTGATTCGATACTGGTTCTCAGCGATATTTATTGGGCCATAGATCGACCGAAACATCTTCCTCTCTTATGTAAATGAAATTCTTTAGTTGTCGGAGGTCAGGATCAAAGCTTTTGCTACCGTGACGTTATGGCACCGGTTTTATTAGTGTTTTATAAAGCAGCATGACCGCGATATATAGTTCCAGCTGTGCGTATACAACTATGTATCTGGCAGCAATATAGGCTTTTCTATCAGCCTGTAAATCGATTTCGATGATACTATGATTCATCACACTTTGCCACGAGTTTCGACCTCCTATAACATGAAGATCTTATTCGAAATCGTCAAGCTGGAATAATTAGACTCTTTACCTTCGACGTACGCCAGCTGGATGATGTTGGGCAGGTTTTTAATCGTTCGATGTAATATGACTCTTTTGATCAAGACCTCTTATATTCGATTAGAATTAGATCTTAGAGCAGAGTTGCAAGGTTGCAGCTTTGTTTTAAATAAGCTCTGCTGGGATTCCGTTTGACCCAGAGTTTTACTATTTTTAACTTATCGATAGTTGGCACTATCTTTTATACTGTGGGGTGTGGGACGATATTGTTCAAACCTGACAGCGTGATAGCTTTGATCGGAGTTATATCGTCAGTCTTATTTACTAGTTTTTGTAAGTAGAACTGCCATACTGAACATCAGTTTCTTTTGTTTTCAGTTCAACATTACCGTATCTAATGACTGTGAGTTGATAGATGTTTTCGATCTAACTCTTCATAAAGTTGCGTTTCTTTTGAAGGAATTTTATTCATCTGGATATTGAATAGATCTTAAAGACAGGCTTGATATTCTAGATATTTAGCAAGAGTCATCTTGCAAGAGTCATCTTGACTTATCTATTAGAGGTTGTTAACATGTTGCACTTATATTTGAAAATTACGATGATTATTGTTCATGTTAGCTCATTAAAAAGTGTCTCTTTGAGATCTGGACGTGATCAATTTCATTTGAAGGTCTTCTATTATTCGAACTTCACGTTACTTTGTGATTTTTTTTTGTGAGAGAAGAATGTGCTTGAGAAGACTTATCCACGCGGCGATGATCAAGGAAACATACGTCAAATTTTTGTACATTGTGTAACAATTGATTGTGCCATATAGATACCACTCTTTGACCATCTGAGCTCTTGCAGAGCTAATTTGTCAAGTGAATAATTATTTACTTGACTAAATATAGTTTTTGGTTATACAGGTTTTGATTTTAGTAGGCTTAGTTTGTTTCGCGTTTTTATTTGTATATATTTGACATTTGTTAATGCCATTTACTAGCCATGTTGTTTGAAAACAATTGACAATCAGAATTTTATATTACATTTTCCGTATTAAAATTACCGGAGACCACTACGAGAGTTTATAATGCTTGCAATTGACCAAGAATTAAATTATACCGGAATAAGCCAAATTATGCCTGGACAATGGGCTAAGCTACAACCCAGACCTCTAATTAATACTTTAACAGCAAGGACAAATAATTGTATACATTCAGGTTAAATAGCGCAAAAAGAATTACAGAGTTGATAAAATAACTAGATGTAGGCTTTATTCTTTTTATTACCTCCGTAATTTCTTTTACGCGGGAAAAATTAGAGAATATCAAAAAGTTTTCAAACTATCGAGAATGTGTGGAGTATATATGGAACTATAACAACAAAAAATTAGCCATCGGTAAAGAGTGTTACAACAACTTCTTATCCAGGTTTTCAAAGTCCATCCAATCTGAGAGAAATATCTGATATACACGATGATCTCTCATCGGTTAAATAATACAGTTCTTGCATGCAAGTTCTAAAGTAACAATAAACAAAGAGTGTTCATTAAGCATACTAATTACAACAAAAGAAGAAATATATAAAAGCAATGCAAAACTTAATGGATGTATCAAAACAAGCTGCAGTGGATTACGATTAAAGCAACATAATACTCTCTGTGGAACGCCAAAAGTAAGGTAAAATGACATTTGATTTGACTTTCTGAGAGTACTTGGGCAAGAAACGGCATCGAAAAACCAAAGATATATTTGTTCAATATCTTAGTATAGTATTAACTCCGAGCAAATTGGTCGCTTAGAATGGTAGTTTGATGAAGCTAATTTCTCCTTTACTAAATGCTAATAGCGCTATGAAAAAAAATGATAAAGGATAATATATAGATCCTATATAAAAGCAGCTAGAGCATGATTTAATAAGCGAAAATGCATCAAATTATAAGAAGTACCATTTCAATGCTGCAATAAAAATATTATACCGAACCATCAGTACGAACTTAGGGAGTTACACGGAACTGTCGAACAAGTTCACAGAGTAGTATCTGAGATCAAAAACGGCGTAGAAAAACAAAAATATTTTTTTGAACATCGCTCAAGGTTTTGATAAAGTTTGCTTTTACGCAATAATTAACGATTATCTATGGTTGATCGTCCATTTTATTGTAAAATAAAACAGTGAAACCAATCATTTATATATAAACGAAATCATTGCAGGGGTACCACAAGATATTGTACTGGGCCCAGTTCCAGTACTTCGTTTGATTTACAGTAACTTTTTTACATTTGCGGGTGATTCAGTAAATTAAATATTTTTAGCTATAGCGTTAGCTAAGTAAATATTAAGTAGACCCAGGCATCATAACAATAACAAAGCAGTAACAACAATTTTTGTAAGTTACCATTTAGGCAGAATTCTTAAACATTTTTAGCTTTCTTATGAAAGTGACATATATCGGCCAAATAAATTCCAATAAATTCTCAAATATATTTGAATTGGTAAAAAACCGGACACCAGTGCGAGGACGTTTAATGAATACAATTGATCATGAATTAAATTATGCCAAAATTGGGACCAGTAAATGAGTCAAACTAATTTTGAACAAAGGGCTAAGGAACAAATCAGAAACTCAGACGTCTAAATACTGCTTCAATAGCAATGAAAAATTATTTTTATGCATTCAGGTTAAACAGCACAAAAGGAATTACCATTTACCACGCCGAAAAAATCGGCGATACAATTGGTAAAGTAGAACTTAAGATGAAAGCGCAGTTACATTAGAGAGACATAGATTTTGCGATCAAATTATTTTTAATGAAAAGGTATAAGCTTGTCAAACTTGTGATGATTGAAAGTATTGCAACGACATATTGCAACATTTTAGCAAACGAAAGAGCCCTGCTTTCTGATTAGAAGTGAACGCGAATAATGTTTTTATCTTGATGACGATTCAATCAGGAAAATCGGATAAATTTTCACTTACTCAATATTTATTATTTAAAGTTGCGAGTACTCACGTGGGATACATTTATTCCTGTTAAACCTACTGCACAATGTAGATTTGTAGCTTCTGTGTTGAATCATTCCTTTTGTGTTGTTTACATCTTAGTCAGTAACCTGTGAATAAATAAATAACAATTTAGTGAATTAGTTTTTTACTATCAGCCCAAACTGGGGAAAACCAAAAATATTAAATAATCAGTTAATCAGTACCAAGCCAAGTAAAATCAAATCAACTTAAATTTTAAACTGCTCGATCGTTTGCTCGATTTTTTAACACAGTTGTCAGCTTTCAAAGCATGATTAATCCAGAGAAAACGTATATCAAACTTAATTCTTATATTTTTTAAATGAAAATTCTACTTTTAGTTCTTTAACAATTAATTGTTAATACATCAGCATATCTATGGAATATTACTTAATCGTATTTAATCGTCTAGCTTATAAACAGAAACTAATTAGAAAGGAACTATATATACGCTTGTATAGTGCCTTGTATGAAAATACTTTCATTAGATAAATAATCCGTTTGATCCTTGTATATACCAGCAACAACAAAAACCAAATGTATTCACATATTCCATTAACATAATATGACGTACATATAAACTCATCTTATATTTCCCAAAAAAAAAAAAAAATAAAAAATGTTTTCCTCAAAAAAAAAAAAAAAAACGACAAGAAATATACTTTGAAGATGAGAAAAACCTCAGCCTTGGCATAAGATGAAACAAAACAAAATGAAAATAAAAAAAAACAGAATTAAAAAATAAAATTATAAGCGCAAACCAAATAATGTATATACACAAAGTGAAAAATGCTAAATAATTAAAAGGAAAACCACAAAATTTCTAGAAGATATTTTTTTACTTTACATGGCAAAAGCGGAAAATTGGGTAAGAAAAAATTGGTCTATATTTTTCGTTTTAATTTGATATCTTTTCGATCAAGACGAGTTTAAGAAGAGTACACAAACAAACATGTAAACAAATCTTATGAAGGCGAAATTTAAAACTCAGCTAATTTACCACGAAATTATTCGTACTAATTTTACCTTAACACTAACTTATTTGTGTTTATCTTTAGAACTTTTTTTTTTTTGCAGTTTTTTCTTTATTCAATCTATTCTGGGGCCGAAGCTCATCCAACTCTTTCGTGGTTAGATTTTTACATCCTACTTTACGCTGTCGCCAGCAACGTACTAACGTATATTTATCAGTCAAATACTAACGTATTTTTCTTTGTGAGGACGTTTCCGTGGTATCCTTTTGTCACAGACACCGCTCATTAGTGAGCTCGAGATTTTAATTTCTATGATATCTACATCCTCATTGGTTGCGCGCATGTTTTATTTTCTGACCATATTTTGCCAAGTTGCTACTACCAAGCTATCGAATTTTTCCCAATTTTCACGTTTAAGTGTATATTGGGATACCTTTATGCTATAGTTATGGACTTAACAAGGAAGATGCCAGTTATAATAACAGTAAGGTTTTGGAGACCCGCTATAATTTTATCAAGCCTATTGCAGTAATTCAATTGTTTTTCAGATAATTGTAAGATGGACAAGATAAAAATTACCTAGAGCAGATTTTACTTCAATACACATACAATCCACTTCCAGTGACAACTATTGTTGATGTCTCCAGGTCACCTACTATTTCTTTAGCCATATATAGACTTTATACAGTAATATATAGTAATCCGGACTTTTGGCAACACTTCAATGATACACTGTACAACCTTGCTGTTTCTAGGGCCAGTTTTGAAACCAAGCTTAAGGTCCTCTTCTGTAATTTTCCATGATATTTTAGATGACAATTACTGCTGTCAACATAATAGACAATAATTTTGAACAATCACTTTTCAGGTAGCTTAGCAACAAGTCTAGCCTCTTCCAAGTCCTTGTTAGTAAAGAAAAACTCAATGTTTTTGGCCTTAGTGGTCTCGATTAAAATGCCATCGCTGACCTCTTGAATGGCTAATCCTAATACCGCAGTATTAGAAACTATGCTTGTTGTTTACTTATAACAAGCATAGTTGAACATAGGACATTCTATCGTTTTTAAGTTGCTCAATTGGTTTATTCAGTGTTTTTACTATTTTCACCCGTTCCTGTAGTTGATCTTTTAGGCCGACTAATTCGAGGCTGTTGGACTTGCAGTCCAACACCTTTGATTGAACTAAGGCCCTCGTATAGCCAATTTTGCACAGCAATGCTGAATTGCCTTGTAATTTGATTGCAGCTTCAAGGCCTCAGTTAAGCATCTAACGTTTTTTCGAGTTTTTCTGATTCGGAATGCTCCGCACTTTCTATACTTGGCCACTTCCACGCAGATTTTTGAAGTGGAGATGTTCCTTAGATTTGTTCTACTAATGCCTTCTGTGCCCTGTAATTTTGCCGTGCAACCGATTTTTAGTTCACCGAAAAACATCGCTGTAATTTTTAATACATTAATTTTTTTTGGATTGACAGAGTTATTTTTAAAATGATTTGCGTCTCGTAAGAATCTTGCAAAGCTTCATCACAAATCAATTTTTCATTTAAGCGTAAAAAATTACAATACTGCACAATATATACAAAATAAAAGCAGGAGTCTCTCCAGGTTTACTAAGAAGTTCCTACTATACTCACTTTATACATCAAATATTTCAACTCTAACCCATTTCCCTATTCTTATTAAATCTCATGTTTATGATATTTTTGTACCTATAGATGACATCATTATCTATCTGAAGAGGATCTTTGAATACCGTCAAGTGTACTATAATTAGGTCTTAACTATAGGTCTTCATAGGGTTATTTATGGGATATTTATGATTTAGGAACCAATTCTTTTATCAAATATTCTTATTCAATAATATATCAAATATTTGATTGGGTAAATAATTAGATTTGTTTTTTGATCATATGACCATATTTCAGTAATTTGTTATTTGCGCCTTTACTCGATTGTTTTCCGGAATTTTATTTTATTGCAGAATGGCTTTCTTAGAAACGAACAAATTGAAATGATGCTTATGTAGTATTAGTATTTAATTTGGTATTATAAGCTAACCTTCAACATTTACCGAACTTCAATCGTTGATGCAGTTTATCACCGACCTATAGCGTCACTCATCTATTTCGCTGTTATCCCACCTCCATAATTCGTTATCAGTCGAACAACATTAATATACCGTATAAAAAACTCTCTTAGTTCATAAATAAATTGCTCCGTCTAACGCCTACCCATTTATATTTTGTATGTCCACAACATCCTAACCATGACCTACATTTTCATTTTTCTGTTGTGCTGTTCGAATTTTCCCAAAACGGGTAGCAGCATAAAACAAAACAAAATATAAAATATTTCCACCGTCAACTAATTAATTATAAGTATGTAGATATAATACAATTTTCTTTTCCCTTCTGAACATCAACCATAATATCACTAATTTATGTGAAATTAACGAAAAAAAAAATACATTTTCACGCATCATAAAAAAGACTCAAACCAAAAAAGTTTCAATATTCTGCCAACTCACTGCGAAAATATCGTTTATATTTTCCTATAGTGCGACGCGGCAAGGACATAAATGTTCAAATTTGTTTTTTGTTTTTTGAAAAGCGGAAAAAATGCGCGTGCGTTTTTTTTTTTTTTTAAATATTTTGTTATCATTTTATTATGTATTTTTTTACTTTGAGGCGTTTAGCCTGATTCACGGAATCGAAATGCACCAGTTATATTCACAAACAAATCATTTATGTCCTTAAGTTTCGAGACAAACATCTATTTTCGAAATTTTTATGCAAGACCTTATTAAAGCTGTCGCATAAATTGTATAGATAATAAATAAACAAACCAAGCTCACACGCAACGGAGGAAATTTTCCAAACAATTGTTTGGATTGTTCGTAATACAACAATTTTCATTGCTTTTGGATAATTTTCATTTTTTTTTTGTGTTTCCTATATATACATCCACGCAGATATGCTATATCTTTTTTTGCTACTTTTTCATTTTAAATGAAAAGCACACAATACGATAGCATTACACAAAAAAAAATTACCAGAGAACACCACCAAAAAAAAAACGCGAGAAGCAACGAGTACACAAAAGAAATAAAAGGAAGCTATTTTGTTTCAATTATGTTAACACGCGTTTCATGTACATTGAGATGAAAAGCTCCAATGAAAAAAAAAGTTCAAGGATTTTTCTTATTTTAAGTTTTTGTTTTTTTTTCGGTAAATGTGAGTGAGTGTGTGAAAACATTTTTTCATGGGAAAAACGAAATAAAGTTATGATGATAGATGAATTGACGATCTAAAATTATGAATTTTAATGGTACAAGGTGCTTTGGTATATAAATATGTACGGTATTCTAAAAGCTTCGAACAATTAATATTTATTTGATGTACGTAAACGTATAATTAAGGTCAGAGATAATGTGCCTCAGGGCTTTATAGTTTGCTTTACAGTAAAGGCAAAATTTGTTGGTATATTTAGTACATTTTTGTAGGCACAGAGGTGAAAAGACGTCGTGCTTTACATTGATTAGACATCGGAAAATGTTAGTACGACAAAATAAAAGCATAAAATAAATACTCTACTATAATTTTGATTTTTTTCACTATTTGATGCAGAAAGGATGCAGTATTTTGCAATCGAAGTAATAATACATTTTATACAATACAGGCGACCAACGTATATGGGCAGGATAATATATAAAAACGATTACAATCAAATACACAGCGCTAAATAAAGTTAAATTTCTGAGGTCCGTTTTTACAGTATTACTATTGAAATGAGAATTTTCCTATTTGTTTTATTTATTAAAAAATTCTATTCTGCTATACCTCTATTTTAAATGAGTGACCTAGCCATGTTGGCTAATAATCGCTTCATTTCACTAGTGCCCGTTGTTGCTGTCAGTTATAATGAAAATATTTGAAACATGAGTTAAATCTACCATAATTCTAGGAAAACGCTTTTAAAAAATGTTATAAAAAATTAATTGTGCCGGACGGAATTAGAGAAGTATCAGAAGATCGGTTTCGGTCATTATATATAACAAGTTCGCGAATTTAACACATTGCAATAAGCACTTGCATTTGCTTAGATGTATCTTCCACAAAAGTGTTTGTGTTTTTGTTTCAAATTATTACTTTGGATGACTCAAAAAAAACTTATAAGAAAAGTCAATCAATATGATATATACACAATAATCTGGTCAACCACGGTTTGACCATCATCGTGCTTTTTTCCGCGATTTAAGCTTTTATTTCGATTAAGTCCTCACATTCATTGAGGCCTTTTAGCACTAAGTTGTAAGTATTGATTGGGGTATATAAAAAGAAGTTTGCATGAACTTCTTTGAGAACGTACGTCCTTAACTTTGTAATAATCTTCAAGTTTGCTTAGCAATATTTTGTGCCGATTGCCATTGACTCCATTGATCTCATTTATTACGGAATGGTATGATGTTGGATATACCTGAATTGACGGGTTTTGTATTTTTGCTTTTTTTTTTAACAAATCCTTACTTATTTGGAAGGCAATTATTTTATTGGATGGGGTTAATGTCGTCGCCATGAAAGCAAATAATTTGTATTGAGCTACAAAATATATTTAACAGGAAGCTTCTTATATGAACTTGCGAAAGTCTGCAAGGCTGAATTGAATGCAGTAGTTGAAAAGGCACGTTGCAAAAGTTTGCAAAGGCTTATAACTGAATTAATCACTAAAAATGATATTTTTATTTAAATTTAAATCAATTTTCTTGAATTCACTGTAAACACTTAAATAAATCAATAAATAATTTAACGAAGCACGATGTGATCGCATTGCCCCTTTTTATGCTTTTATGTTTAAACTTTCAATATTAACTAAGATTTTATTAAAAAAATTTATCTATTTTTATAATAAAAATAAATAAATAATTTAATTTTTAAATTGTTATTAATTTATTTTTTTCCAAAATAATACAATTCCAATTGTATGGCTTACTGGATTCTAATGGAGCAAAAGTGTTCTATATATGTTAATTGGTTTAGTTCAAAGTAAAATTGTTACGATATTTGTTGTTGGGATGGAAAAGCCAGTTAAACCTTTGGCTAAAGCACAAAAATATTATATGAGAAATATTTGTAGTAAAAATACCGACATAACTTTGCATTAGTTCCAAAATATTAACCCGGAATAAAGATAAAGGGAAAGATTAATAATAAAAAAATAAATAAATATTTATCGTTGTCAGTAGTTGTTGTTGTCAATATCTCATTTCACTAATGATTTGTAATTCCCATTGTTTAAATTAAAATAATTGCATTTCATCATTCAAACTCGCAAATTGCACATAAGTTCATTTTGGGCATTTCGCACTTTTGATCATATTGACACATTTCAACGAAATCTAATACCCTTATGACAAAAGTTGCCCTTCGATAATTTAATGCTGTTTAGTAAAAATCAACCATTTCTATTAAGATTTTTAAATACACAAACCCCACGAGACACTACCAGACTGCTTGAAGAACTGTCTAAGCAACTGCCCAACAAGACCATTCTGACATTTAAATGGACTAAACGGTATAGGAATACATCTATTATTTATATCGAAATAAAAGAACAACAAATGAAAATATGACTCAACTGATTTTCCTTTAAAGTCCAATGCGATTTTAGACGTTGTCTAAAAAGCCAACTTTTAACTTCAACTGTTTTGAAATTACCGATGAGCATCAATTAACGATATTAAATTGTTGGTAAAAAATGTATCCACATAGAAGAAAACCAAAGGATCCGATTCAAGTAGTAAGGACACAGGTCATAATTTAACCAATTATTAGGATCAACAGAATTGCATTATGCGTAGCTAAATTTAGTTAAATTTAATTTTTGAAATTTAATCGTTTTCTTAAACCATTATTTACTTAAGATGAAATCATAATTCATAAGAAGTGCGGTTAATGAAGCTTTTGTCGCAATAATTAACTTAAGAGTGATAAACGAGCTATGAGGATTCATTGATGACATTAAGTTAGATAGATTTTGAAAGATGTAGTATTTCCCTTAACTGGGCTAGTAGTTTCATTGGATGATAGTAGTTTCATTGGAGAACTTTATATTTTTTACAGAATAAATTGGAGAATTCTTTACGTTTCAAGAATTGATCTTTCCTCGATAAACAAAATCAACAAGAAATTTTATTTTGTATTCAACTAACACTACAAGTAAAATAATTAGGATCAACCTTCATTGTTATACCTATCATGTAAACATTCAATTACATTATCCTTTCGTTTTTATTGCTCTTATATCAAAAAACTGTGAAGTTGAGAAAAAAAAAAGTAAAAATGACGAAAATTTGTAACAAATAAGATTTTGGGGCGTTACTTTTTCTTCCTCCCAACAACAACATTAAGGTATTCATTTTTTGTATTGAAAATCTTAAAATAATAAACAATTTTCTATTCAAAAGTTTCGTTTTTTTTTTTAGAAATTTCACCTTAGTTACTATACATTTAGTGAACTTTGTATATGTGTGGATGTATGTAACAAATATGAACCATTCATTTACCCATATGTTTACACACTTATCCTTATATTTTCATGTATAAGTACAGTAAATGAATTTCAGGCACATAAAGAAGGCGCACGCACAATTTAACTACCTCCCATACACTCATGTGCGAGTGGGTATGTATTATATATATATATATATATATATATATATATATATATATATATATATATATATATATATATATATATATATATATATATATATATATATATATATATATATATATATATATATATATATATATATATATATATATATATATATATATATATATATATATATATATATATATATATATATATATATATATATATATATATATATATATATATATATATATATATATATATATATATATATATATATATATATATATATATATATATATACATTCCTTACATATATGATCAAAAACTGTACAACAACAAAACGGTAACATTTTCATGTTTTTCCTTTATAATTTTCTTTATCGCACATTCATATTCATAAAATAATGTACGTATGCTTTTCCAAAGTTTTCTTATGTTCAACGAAAATTTTATAAAAAATAATTTTTTCGTCGTTCCCGTTGTCGTCGTCTTGTTGAAAAAAATAATTAATAAAAATGAAAAGAGTTTCTAGCAATCTTTAGCAAAGTAAAATAAATTATTGGGTGTTAATTGGTTTGTTACATACATGTCGGCAAAATAACAGCAACAACAACAAAAAGGTATTAAGAAAAATACACTTATTTATATATATATATATATATATATATATATATATATATATATATATATATATATATATATAAATATATATATATAAATATATATATATATATATATATATATATATATATATATATATATATATATATATATATATATATATATATATATATATATATTTTATATATGACTAAGACTATAATGAACATGCCTTTGATGAATGTTAAAATTCGTTTGTAAACAAAACGTTAAAATTCAATGTATGGTACTATGAGACCTATGTATGAGTGACTTTAGGCGGGTTTTACTAAATACATCAAGGTATATACATATATTCGAGTATGTAAGTATTTAAGAACGTAAATGTGTTCGACATTTTGTGACAACCTGTTGAAAATCCGAATGTTGGAAATTCATTCGTTAAGTTTTTTAAATATTTCCCATTTATCTTGATTTTGCAGCTTTTTGCCGTTGCAAATTGACAAAAAAATACTATGCTTGGTTGCAAGAATTTTCTAGTGGACAGTTTAAGTATCCCTACATTTCTGATTTTAGTACTAGTAAATGATTATAAACCAGCCACAATCTGGTTTTTCAAACTGTCGCGACCCCAAAAGTATTTTTAATTGAGGGCAGGACTGTTTTTCAAAGCTAACCTGATAAGACTTTGATTTTTAAGAGTGATACATATTTGGTGCAAACGCAGCCTACTTAAATAGAAAAAGAGTAAGGTCCGAAATAATAACTTTGACTAATAGTAGACCGATGTGCCTGTCTCTAGTGTTCCACAAGGTGACGCAAAATAAACGAGAACCAGAATCATTAAGCTTAACAAAATAGTTAAGAAGGAAAGGTAAGAATGCTACCTCATAATAGGGATAAACTGACAATTTAGTTCTTCTAGCTTATTGATAATCAATTTTATTATCAATTTTATATTTTGAAAAGCCTGTGTAACCCACATCAACTTGTTCCTTAATTTCCAATATAGTTTGTCCGCAAAATAAAACCAAGTTAGTAACAGTGGCCTTACTTTAAAAAAGTCGTGCTGAGCAGGAAACATAAATGTTTTTACGTGAAAAAGTAAAAATGTCTGTATAAAAGCTTCGGAATGTTTTGGAAATACAGAAAAAATTGCTATTCCGCGTTACTGATATCACATCTTTTAACGGATTTAAAAATCCGACGAATATAGGAAGTTTTCCAGCCATTAATAAAAATTTCAGAACGGATCCTTTCATTAAGAATGATGGTCAAAGAAATAGCTAAACTACAGCATAGAGCTTGATTAGGATAAGCGGTAAATAATCATCACGACCAGCTCTCTTATTAATATCGCAAGTTAAGATTACCCATCATTAAATTCTGCTTCTGTAAAATTAAATTCAATTTTAAAATGAGAAACTAAAATTGAGATATTTGATCTATATAGCAGCAGACGAAGAAGGTTCACAAACAGCAAGAAAATATACGGCAAAAGGATAGCAGACATAAAAAAACTGACTAGCAGAAGAGTTCTAAAATGTCATATATATGGAGGTGTATGTATATATATATATATATATATATATATATGTATATATATATATATATATATATATATATATATATATATATATATATATATATATGTATATATATATATATATATATATATATATATATATATATATATATATATATATATATATATATATATATATATATATATAAGGTGTCCGGTAAACATCGGTTGGAAAAACTAAATCCAGAAATTTTCTATGCGTATTGCAAATTCGATTAATCTGCGATGTAGCGAAACAAGTAAAGCAGTTCAATACTGCCAATGCTTTTAGATCAATAAAAAATGTAAAAAATGACATGAAAACACCATTAACATTAAACTAAGTGACATCCGGAAGATTGAAGTCTCCGATAACCATTAGTTGTTCTCCAACATGCATCAACGGAAAAACATTAAAATTAATAGAATTAAAAATTTCAAGAAAACTATCCACAATTGTTTCATTGGGAATGTAAACAGCCACTATAATTAGAATGTATATACTTGCAACCTTAATCCGTTGCGTAGTAGCATCAAAAACTGGATGGAATGCAATGATTTCATTTTGAATCAAGATCTTAACAGCAATCAACACACAGCCTCCCTTTAGTATTAAAATCAACCACAAAGCTTTTAAAAAAAAAAAATTAATTTTCAGAGTTGACTTTTTTTGGTAAGCCATGTTTCTTGGATAATGATCATTGTCCAGAATACGAAGCAAAAATAATTTAGCTTTTCAACGAATACTGGAGGCGTTGCGGTAACAAAATGGAAGTGATAGTATTTTATTTGGAACTTTTGGGAAGAAGTTTTCCTATATACTTTGTATGAATCCGAAAAATTTAAATTTCGAGTGTGTTCAATATCACAGTCGGTATTCGAAGTTTTACATTTGAGGCCACTGAATGAAAATTTTGGTTATGGGAAGGTTTAATACACTAAGACTAATCGGCTATGTTTCTGCACTTAGACCCTTTACACGCAGTTCGTTATTTATACCAAATTTTAACTAAATGTATTCAAAATTTTGGAAGTTTTTTGTTTTAGAGATGAGTTTACCAACTTTGGATAAATTAGTACCCAAGCATTTATTCGTAACATCCAAAATTTCGTATACAGTAAAGAAGACTAACTTAGTATAAATAAAGCAACATTTAGGAGGAACAGTTTTAAATAAATTCGGCAAAGAACTAGTACCGGAAATAGTTCTGGTATATTAATGATCAAACTTATAACTGGTATAATAAATGGACTGACTGGAAGCAATCCAGATATAAGATAACAGACAATCTAAACACAAAAATCAAATTAAAGACGGAGTGTGATATAGATCAAGCAGTGGAATAGTTCAATGAACGTATTCAATCGGCAGCTTGGAAGTCCACACCAGTAAAAAATGAGAAACAAAAGAATGATGAGTGTTCAAATCTTGTCAACAAAATGATTAAGGACAAAAGAAAATTAAGACATCGCAGTGGCAACAATATAGACTAACAGAAGATAAACGCAAGTTAAACAAGGCGGTCAACAGTTAAAAAAATCTGCTGCTCAATCAAAAAAATCAGTCAGTTTAAGAATATTTGTTGCGACTCTCACCAACAGAAAACACAGATTATTCACTGTGGAAAGCGACTAAGAAGCTAAAACAACCACAAAATTATATTCCGCCAATATGTGAAAATAACGGTCGGTGAGCGAGAAAGAATGAAGAAAAGGCTGATGTATTTGCAGATCAAAAACTACGGACGAAGGGATCAACAACATTTAAATGTATTTAGAATTGCCATTCAATATGAATCATACAATCACGTAGTTTTCTATCTTTGAAGTAAAAACTGTGATACTGTGAGAGTTAAAGCACATGAAAAGACGCCAGGAAAAGGTTTTACATGAGCTACCAGATAAGGATATATGATTTACCTACTTATTCAACGCTGTACTTAGAACTGAATACTTCTCAATACAATGGAAGGTTTCACAAGTAATACTGATACCAAAACCAGGCAAGCCCCCAGAAGAAGTAACGTCGTCTACGAATTATACCTAAGATATTTGAAAAACTACTACTAAAGCCCATATTTTTGGAAAAGAAGCTGATTCTGGACAATCAGTTTGATTTTACGCCAGAGCACTCAACAATAAAACAAGTACATACAATAATTCAAGTATTTCAAGAAGCTCTGGAACAAAAAAGATATTGTTTTTCTGTATTCATGGACATAGCGCAAGCTTTTGATAAGGTGTGACATGTGAGACTACAATACAAAATAAAGCAATGCTTACCACATTACTACTATAGAATATTGACATCGTATTTAAAGGACAGATATTTTATTTTAAAACATTAGGATGTTTATACAAATGTCCGCCCAATTAAATCTGGTATACCACAGGATAGCATGCTTGGCCTGATATTATATATACTGCAGATTTACCTACAAGCAATCAAGTCACTGTCGCAACATTTGCAGACGACACAAAAGTGCTTTCATCACACGAAGACCCCATCAAAGCGACAGAAGTTTTGCAAGAGAATATTAACAGTTTTCAAGTATGGATGGAAAAATTTAATTCTTTAAATTTAAATTTAATTAAAAAATTTAAAAATTAAAGTTAATGAAGTTAAGTCTAAACATGCTACCTTTACAATGCGAAGAGGAACATCTCTACCAATAAAAATGAATAACCAGAATAAACCTCAAACTGATAAAGTAAATTATTTAAGTATTCACCTCGACAAACATCTAACATGGCGTAAACGTATATGGACCAAAAACTATCAAACAGTATTGGCTCATATGCAGAAAATCAAGTATAATGATTGAAAATAAACTACTGCTTCATAAAATGATAATAAAACCTTTGTGGGCGTATGGTATACAACTGTGGAGAACGGCAAAATACTTACAACATTAAAGCCATCCTAAACGTAAGAGTCAACTCACCAAATTCCTCAATGTAAAAAATGCCATAGTTATAACGACATCTAAAGATTTAATGAGAGCCTATAGATGTGTAAGGTGGGCAGGGAAACACACCGCTAAAGTCCTTCTAGTAAAAATGTCCTTTAAGTAAAAACATTCCCAAAGAAACACAAAGAATAAGAAATAAAACGTTACAACAAAACCATAGAATACCTGTTGAAAGAAAGCCTACTATACATTTAAAGAAAAGTGACTATCAAGCAAACACGATAAAAAATAGAAAAACATAAACATAATAAAAATAATGGTACCGATATTCCAATTCTTGAAAAGATTCTAAAATGCATAGAAACCTTAAACATTCGGCTTGTGAAACAAGAAAAAGCATAGAAGCTCTATATAGGCGCTTAAATATTCAATGTACAGTGAATGAAATTACTTCCATGATTTACAAAAATATGGGAATGAATCAAACACTAAGAATTGTCATCTGGAATGCAAATGGGCTAATGCAGCATATTCCAGAAATATACTGGATATATCCTAGAAATATTTTTGAATACAGAAAAAATAGATATATGCCTAATATTTGAAAGTCATTTTACTAAAACTTCATTTGCTAAAATACATGGGTATTTTATCACGCCATCCATCCAGCAGCAAAAGTGAGAAGAGGATCAACTATATTTGTAAAAGAAAACATCAAATACCACGAAGGAATAAAAGTTAAAAACGAAATTATGCAAGTAGCAACTATCAATGTTCAACTAAATGGTGAAAAATAATTCAATGTTTCCTCAATATATTGCCCTCTATGTGGCATAATCTAAATAAGGAGGACTATGTCTTGTTGTTTAAATCATTAAGGTTTAATTTCATAATTTGCGATAATTTTAGCGCCAAAAATACGTTTTGAGGATCAAGACTAACAAACCACAAATAAAACAAATAAAAGGAGGACTTACCGCAGGTCAAGCAACAAAATCGTATTTTACTCGTAAGTCTAAAAAGACCTAAAACGCAAATATCTGCCATTAAATGTGATGATGCAACTTGGCCTAGACATGTAACGGGAAAAATGATTCGTTTGCATCATATCTTGGAGATACATTCAGACCTGTTAAGATAAACTTCAGATCAAAACATAATATTAGTTAACAAAATCGACAGCCAAAGCATAAAACCTATATCTTTACAAGAGTTAAAAGTTGAAATCAGCAATAGGTTAAACTAAAAAATTTCCTGGCATTGATCTAATTACAGGAAAAATAGTTAAAGCTACTACAAATAATTAATGCAACGATCAGACTTAACTATGTTCCACACCAATGGAAAGTGGCAGAAATGTTAATGATACCAAAACCAAGCAAACCATCCAACGTATAGGCTAATTTCTTTGTTTCAAACTATTTCTGAATTATTCGAAAATGTCTGCTTAAGAGACTCAAATTAATCATGGAACTAAGAGATCTTATTTCTCCCCACCAATTCGGTTTTAGAGAAAAACATTCGACTGTATAGAATAGGCCCACATATAATCACATACATAATTTAAGATGCACTGGAAAGCAGAAAAATATGTTCAAGTATTTTTTGGATGTAGGCACAAGCATTCGATAAAGTATGGCACAGCGGACTAGAATATAAACTGTATCGAGATTTACCAAAGTACTTTTATCAGATTATAAAATTTTTTTAGCTGACCGACATTTTAGCGTAAAATATGAAGATCAATACTCCTCATTGACGAAAATATTAGCAAAAGTACCGCAAGGTAGTGTGTTAGGTTCAATTCTGTACATCATTTACACAAGAGATTGGCCAAATACGCAGATGAAACTCACATAGCATAGCAAGTTAACTGGATACCAGTGGAAATTCACATACTTCATCTTTATCAACATAAAAATGTCCAGATTCGGCTTATGATTGATAAAACAAATTTAGTTGGACTTTTCCTACGAATGATGCTCCTAGAACTAGGACAGCTAGAATATGATAAATTAATTTGATGATTTGTTAGATGAATTGTAATTCAGTTATAATAAAACTATAATTTAATAAAAAAGTTATCCTTTAATCCAAGGACATAAATAATAAAAAGTTTAAAAACTTACTATACAGAAGACAAATTTAAGGCACAATCATAAACAGAATGAAAGATGTTGCGCCAACAACTATATTTCGTTTACTATATATAGATTAAATAAAATCAATTTCATCGGCTTATGTTGCCAACTTAACGGAAACCTCCATTAATAATTATTCCCGCAAACCTGGTTCGTTAATAAAATAATTTGATACTAAAAATCATTTAAGGTACATGTTATGCTTTACCAAATTATGTTATGCTTTACCAAATTATTAAGTCAAAAATCGACGAACTACTCGTATTGGCAGAATTTTATCATCGTTTTATTGCAGTCTATAACACGTTTGTAAACTCAGCTAAATTCTATGATTATAAAATTGTATGTTTATGTTTTTATGTGCCAATTACCGTAATATCTTGAATTTTGAACTTAAATAAGTTTATATGATTTTTTAGATAAAATTACATCGACAAAACTTTGTAAGTTTGTCTCATGTTGCCGATTAGCTAAGATAATTATATCGAACGGAAACCAATAAATTATCATTTTAAGTTCAAACACCACTCACCCACATGTTGTTGAAAAATGTTTTGGAACAGTGCCTTACATACAATACTTATGTGGAAACGCTTATGAAAATTTCAATTGAAATACAATATTATAATATATACAATCAATTATCAACATAACATTTC
Organism: Tipula confusa; assembly: GCA_963556175.1. NCBI lineage: Eukaryota > Metazoa > Arthropoda > Insecta > Diptera > Tipulidae > Tipula > Tipula confusa. The sequence goes on from OY744477.1 coordinate 150,521,146, forward strand.
CAACAAAATAATTCCCTTAGGCTGCCGCATACAAATTGCTATTAAGCGCTAGAACAATTAAATTTGCATATATAAATTACATATATACATAGAAGCAAATTTATTATCTTACAAATCAATTCTATCAGCGAATTGCTTTACAGCGAATGCTTCAAGCATCGTTTATTATGACTTTTTTCAAAAGCTTATAAATAATAATCTTATTCATTCCGATTTGTTGATTAAGCTGCTATTTCTCCTTATATTTATATGTATATAAAAATGTATATATGTAATTATATATATACATTTATTAGGAAATAATTGCAAAGTTTCAACTGACGTTAGGCAGCTATAAGAACGGAAAATTGGAATTAAATGATCAAAGAGTTCAACGTGTTTGGTTGTATATTGTGTCTGCTTTCAGTATTGGTTATACGTTTATAGAACTGGTTTTCTAAAGTTGAATATGACCTTGGTTGATATAACAATTACAGAGTTTAGTAATTTTCGATATGTTTACTGAGAAAATTTTAAGAATTTATTCTAAATTTAAATAGATTAATTTTAAAAGATTATGATTGAAATGTTTTTTTTCAGTAATTGCTGAAGCAAACAATTAATTTGCTAAGATCGTACCTAAAATCGTTATCGTAGTATCGTTGTTGTTGTTGTCAACAATTATTAGGCTAAGCTTGAACATATTTCAATTTTTAAAAAATAAATTTTTTTCAAGGAAGGTAAGATTCCAGAGCTAACGAAACATTATATTTACTGTAGTTTCGATAATATTTTTAAAAATAATCGCAGGACTATCACTTGGTATTGGAGAAGCAGGCTGTCGCCTGTGGCGCTGAATTAAAAAGGGCGCAAAAATAAGTTAGATAAATTTTGGTGTTAGGTAAACTTTACTGTCGAATATTATGATAACTAATAACAACAAAACTAATTTAGAAGGCCAGAGCAATGTTGAAATCAAGTAATGAATATAATATTGAGTACTGATAATACCGCACCAGTAAATGTATTAAAGAAATAGACCGAGGTTTGTGAAATTGAGACCATCATAGAATCAAAAATTGATTTGGATCCTGCATACTAACCAAATATTTTGACTTGTAAGATGAAGCACTAGTTTATTAAACAAAGCCAAATATACATTTGTAATAACCTTGCATTTCCTAAAGACGACAGTGGTAGGCAAATTACACCTACACATTTATTATTTTTTGTCCCTTACTCGCGTGCTTTTCTTTTTATCTAGTTTTAAAAGATGCTAGTTTTAATAGATATTGACATAATTATTGTTTTTGGTACCGTCAAGATACTATAATGGATGGGAAACCAAAACTAATGCCATTAGACCACTTCGCTTCCATAATGGTGAAATCTACGATGCGCTTATTGATCTATTACTAACTGGTGCGCATAGTATAGTAAAATTAAAGTTGACACCAAAACATTAATTTAAAAATTAGTAAATTATGTTAACAGAAATTACCCGAGTAAATCTCTTGTACCAAAGTCCAAAAATTGTAATATCCCTGCCAGCTGAAACAATTGAAACTATACATACTTATTCAAATAAATAACCTCAGAGTTGGAATATCACAACCTTTTTATTAGAGCTCTATTGGCAATTGGGTTAGAGGCTAAGTTTGAGGAAGTGTGGATTAGAAAACATACAAATAAGATTTCGTATTTAAAGCAGGTGATAGTCCTTTGAAAGTTTTAGTCCTCATATTTAAAGAAAGATTTACAACAGTATGCTGGAAGATGTAATATTATTTAAAAACGTTTTGATCAACTATATCATACAACAGTCAAAAATTTGGATTTTTACACTCGAAAAACAGACTTATATCAATCTCAAACATGAATATATTTTTTTTGATATAAAGAAATCGACATCATAACTTTTAACTTGTTAAATAACTTCTAACATATTTTTTAGATAAATAAAAATTCTTTATGCCAAATATAAAGGTTTTGCAAAATTGATTGGCACGGTTTGAAATTGGAAGGTTGGGGCGCAAACACATACTTTGTCTGTGACGTCAAAGAGTCTCGGAAAATCGTTTTAAAGAAACAAATTTCAAATCTATAATCAAACACTGTTTTATGTGATCATAAATAGGCTATACTCTACACTAGAAGCAAAATTATAAAAGTTTTGGCGTGACTAAGAAAAGTTACTCATTTAAGTATACCACTTAATAGTGGAGTAACATAACCTTAAGATCTCCTCATTGCGAGTAAAACATCCGTAAAAATTGTAAGTCTCCTATAGACGCTCGTCCCTGTTTGACAGATCTAAATCACCGGTGTTTAAGTAGCACTTAAAATACTCCTCGGGGATCAAAACTCGCGAGTCAGTTCACCGTAAGAAGTGTGGATGATTTATTACCTAACAATGGGTATATACCACTAAAAAGAAGACCTTAATTAAAAAACGTTTTTTTGCAAAAAATATACAACAAAAAGATAAAAATGCTTCAGATGGTACTCCAACTGCCAAGTGAGCTAGTCTACACTCTTAGGAGGCTGAGTCAATGGATCTAGCCAGTTATAACGAAACAAATACTTGTCTTCATCCAACAAGTAAGATAAGGAGGTCATTATATGGGAAGATCAAAAGGCAACAGATACGAAAATAAAAGTTGCAGTAAATATCATAAAATTAAAAAAAAGACCGGAGGATAAACAAGTAAAAAAAATGGGTTCCTACTCTTCATGATGTTAAATTTAATAAAAAGGAAAAAGTTCAAAAAATCTACAACATCAAACTATTCTTAATATGAAAGTTAAAATTGATATCAATTGATATCAATAACACACTAGATCTCATTGGTTTCTACGTACCAAAAGAGATTTTTGAGGACCTTAACTTATTACCTAAGCTATAACAAATAATAAAACTAACTGGAACTTATTCCAGTAATTAATTGAAGAGAGAATACACCTGCAAGTACCAATTAAAGTACCTGTACAGTCTGAAAACTAACTCGAGGTACTTACAAATTATCCTATTAACCTTACTGAATGTAGGAACTCAAACTATCTTCTTATTTTCGGGAGTTAGTAAGATAAAAATGTTGGCAAAGGAAATTCGCCCCTAGATAAAAACCATAAAAACTTTAAGCTAAATTGTTAATCATAACATACGACCTGTCACAATCCAGAAATATAAGATCAAGTATAATTTGAGTGCCAAAAAGACGCCTAGATAATCGACCCACGTGACTGGAAATTTACAGAAGTAATTTTGATCCCCAAAACAGAGAAACTAGTAAATGGTAAAAATCCTATTGGTTGAATCACTACATTCTGGTTTTTTCAAAATAATTCGAAATTACTGCCCCAGAGGCTTGAGCCGATAATAGCAAATCGAAATTTCATTACCCACAAAATGAATTTGAATTTAAAGAAAATTGAATTTAGGCGGTAAGGAGTTTAATTTATATGGCACAAAAATGTACCTCAGCAGGCCTACCAAAATCTTACATTTTATATAACTCTGATCAATATTTACATACTACAAGTTGGAATACAAAATCATGCAAATGAAGACATTTAGCAAATATTACGACATCAAAATGCGATAAGTTAATTGTTAGAAAACAAAAATTTTAAACCAAAACTAAATGTAGTCTTAAGCTCCTAAGGACTAATAAACCTGAATCACTCGAAACTTTTAAAGACCTATAATTTTATAAAAAAGGCTACTGTTGTGTGACGTAAACTTAAATAACTTATAAATATTTCGGCACATTTAGCGTAAATAAATGTTGCTTCCTGAACCAAAAAAAATGGTGGTGATTATCTATATATCATCATGTTTCAAAAACTAATTTCAAATTCAATAAATAAAATTGAAATTAATTTAAATTTTAAAACGTGCCAATAAAACTTGTGTGCTATCCAAATATTTTTATCTGCAGAATCTCCTTTATTCAATTATAAAATAAAAAATAATTGCAGTGTAATTCATATTCATTTATACCAGTTCTTAAAATGATAATGATTCTATTTTCATTAATTTGGAAAATTAGTTCACCTACACCCGAAGACAAACATACATATACAATTTTTGTGAAGCAATCTCAAGTAAGCTTCGTAGTAATACAACCACACAAAGAGAATCAAAAAAAAAATCTCAAATCAATTCTCAAAGCACAAAATAAAATAAATTAGAATCCTGAAATATTATACATCTTATAACTTTCTGTTTCTTCTTTTGATTGGTATGTATGGTATTTTTCCAAGGACATCAACCTTTTGAACACAATACAAACACAACTATAGATACATATATCCGTTTATATTCGTTTAACTGCCACGAAACATAATTTGATACCATTGTATGTTTTAGTGCATTTCGTATAAGCTTGGATTAAAATTGGTAAATTAGAAAATTTTAAATTATGGATTATCCTTGCTTATCCCAAATGCTAATGCCTATAAGAAATATATATTTGGTATTGTTTGTGGGTCCGTTTTGTTTTTATAAGTGTATTTACCATGGTTTTAATGGTATTTGACCTAAACGTATATAATTCTCTTCTGGTACACCAAACGAACGACACAAATTCTAAAATTTTTGTTTGGTTTTGTTCAAGGTAAATATAAGTCAGCAACAGTGAAATAAAAATCGATCGTCAAACGAAAACGAAAGAAGTATATACAGACAACAGGAGCACCAAATAATATATATATACAAACAAACAGCTGAGATAAAAAGGAAACCCATTTTTTTGCCTTCGTTTTGAGAAAATGAAGAAAATATAAAAAATAAAGCGAAAAACAAAAAATCTACTTACATTGATACGTTTTATCTTTGGGAAGGTCAAGAACATTGTTTTCGATCTTTTTTTGATTAAAGCACAATGCGAATAAATTTCCGTCGGAGCATATACCCATCGATTTCAGTGGGTGTTGTATATTATATAGTTGGCAAACAAACGGTATTCTATATACCTTCACTAGCCAGCATTAATTTTGGATGTCACAATTTTAACGTTGTTGTTGTGTTGTTTAATAATAAAACAATAATGGCGCCTCCATCTCTAAAATACAAATGAGAAAAATAAAAATTAATTGATGATAATAAAAAAATTTACATTTTTTTTTTTTTTTGGAAAATCACACCCTTCCATCGTGTCTCGTACACTACACTTTCAGTGGTACAGTGTACAAGTACACACATATTTTTTTATTTATTTATTTGTTTTTTTTTTCGTAATTAAAAAAATTGTTTAATTTTTTTTTTTTTTTTTTGTTAATAATAAAAACCGAAAAAAATTTATATTCACAATTTAACAAATAAAATAAAAAAAATTGTTCTATCCAATAAAAAATTTTGAAATTTTCCAAAATGGGAGGTTCAATGGTTAATTCTGTTTAACAATTCCATTTTTTTATTTCTTATCAATTTTCATTTGTTGTGGAAAATAGTTTTTTTTTTTAAATTATATCATTACATTTTTTAAATTAATAATGGATGCAAATAGATTTTTTATTTATGATTAAAAATTTAAAAAAATTTATAAATCGATTGCTTCTGAGAATTTATTGATTGACATGAAGGAGCTGCGAAGGTGATTGCTTCAAATATTTGCTCAGATAGTCAAACAGTTAAAATAAAAAATGAGCCAAACAATGTGACGAGTGAATTATACAAGGATCTAACGAAATAATTGAGAAAGCAGACGTAAAATAATATGCAAAAGTGAGACTTTATGAAAAAAAAACTTTACTGCTGAAATGATCAGGTTAAACTAAAGACTACACCAGATTCGAAGACAATTGTAAACAATTGAGTAGTTAAGACAATTGTAAATATCACAGTTTGTACCACGGAGCATTAACTATACGTAGCTCATTTCTTTAAAAAGTTTGTACCATTTTTATGTTAGTTTTTTCCGTACATCCCACAAATGTATTCCATAAGTCCATATGAGCTTTCGCACCAGTTGGTTCAGTAACAATTTGTACTGACAGTTCCCAGATCCGAGATTTTCCACAGCAGCCAATACATTTTTCTTAATTTAATATTAAGTTTTTTTTCTTTGTAACTCATCTCAAAGCTGCATTTTCGTAAGGAATATGCTGATCGTTAATAACTACAGGCCCCCGACAAAATTTGAAATTCGTCAATTTTACATGTGTGGATTTGGTCCAATACGCCATATTTTTATCCATTTACTTTTTGTAATTTAGCTGTAGATTTCTCTACATTTTACTTTTGCTACTTTCCACTGTATATAGTATAGATACATATATTTTTGTGAAAGCCGTATTCATGATATGCAGTAACTTGCGTACAGAAAATTTAGGCAGCTCATTAATTACATGCCCTGTATTGACATGCCCTGATTACATCAGGTCCCTCGAGCTTCTTTTGATTTTAGATTGTTGATTTCAATTTTTGTTCTTTTAGTTGGTTCAGCCTTTATATTTAAATAAACATTTCATCTGGAATTACTTCCAAGTATGCAGCAAACATATTAGCTTTTTCGTTTACGCACTTCTAGCCCAACGGTTGTTTTGATTGGAGGAATTTGCATTTTTGGTCGTTTTATTCCCTTTGCTGCCATTTAAGTGAGTAGTCTGTATCTTTTGTTGCAGTTAGAGTACTAAGAAATTTCTCTATGATGTTTCGTTTTTTACTTCCTTAATGTGCCTTAAGTTTGTTTCACAATCTGTTTATGATAGTTTTGTCTTGCGGGGCTCCTTCGCCATTTTTTCGTGCTTTTCTTTTTCCTGCCCTAGATCACTTACTTCTATATTGGGTATATTAAGTGATTTTCTTTCCTGGTTATTATTCTTGGGGTGCTATCCCAAGCTGTCAATTGTATAATACCTAGAAGTTTATATATTTCATTTTTGCTTTTGGCACCTAAAGTTCAATATTTTCTTCCACTATTTGCTTAAACAGTAACGAATTAGTATTTTTGAGTTGTGGTGAATTTCTTCTTTTTGTTAATCAAATACTAGTTTCTCCTAATTTTTTAAATAGAAGTAACTATTCGATAATTTTTTAGATTACTAACAACCTGCCACTTAAAGGAATTAAGGTTATTGCTGAAGATCCCGATCATTTACCAAAAATTAAATCCTATGATAAAATAAAACAATTGAAGCTGCTGAATGGTGCTAGTGCCAACTGATTTAACTCTTCTAAGATAATTGTAACGAAAACATCTCGTATATAGCTACATTAATATTACCTGATAGAGAAAAAAGAGTTATCCTAGATGTTCCCTCACTGTCCGTATTCAAAATATTGGTTGATGCGTTTTGATAATATTTTGTTTGCTATAACAGCGTGTAAGTTAATGAAGTTAGTAAAGCAGGCATTGACCCTTATTTGGGTTCTTTGATATACAACTTTGAGATATTATGATACCAAATGACGAATGCAAAGGGATGAAGCTATGTTTTAAATACTGAAACTGTGTTCGTTTTACTCTTTTGTTATTTCTGGTTATTAAGCTAGTTAAGTAGGCCATGCATACTCTTGTACATTAAAGCTTCGGACCACCGCAACAGTTATTGACTAACTGCTAAAATTGAGTTCTTTGAATGGTTCATTTTGTAAGTGAATCTTTTGTTTTTTAAGGGGAGGTAACTTCGGTTCTTTTTAAGGGGAGATAACTTCGGCAATTAGAGTTTTGAGCGGTTGAGAATTTTAAGGATTTTGTTTAGAATTTGGAACTTAATAATAAATTTAAAGGTAGATCTATGATATGTATAACAGAACTCACGCATTCTTTTGCATATTTTATGTGGAAAATGGAGTTTAAGGAAACCTTTGAGTTGCTTTGTTCGCTGAAAGGTCTCCAGTCACTTGAAAACTATGAACTTCAAGTTTCTTTTGTTTAAAAAAAATTGTATAGCAAAAGTGAATGAATCTCATGTAGGCTAATTTTTTTCAACAGCGTTAGTTGATGGGATCCGATGACTCACTACACTTCTCTAATTGGTGTACGGTTCTCGTTGAATGTAAATTCGCACTGCAATTTATCGAAGTGTTTTAGAATCTTTTGGCAATAACTGAATGGAGTTTCCAGGCTTTTGATTTTCTCCCAGGTTACTTCCTATGGTGTCATACATCGGTTTCGAGACTCCTCTCGATTGGCATTAACTTTTTCAGTGTACATGTTTTGAAAACGATGCAACGGCACGATGACGATTGTTTTCTCTGATTTGGTTTTTCTAAATGATATTTAAGGTCTAGGTTTGTGTTTGAAATTGCATTATATACTAAAAATTTTTCCATATATTTATTTTTAACCCAAAATCAACTTCCAAGTACAACGACGATAATACCAATAGTTATAAAGTTATTTAAAATGTTATAAAAAAAAACATAGAAATAATTAGGCGGTTTTTATTATAAAACCTATAGCTAACGGCTAGCTAACGATACCCATCATATAAATATGTAGAGCCGAATATATTTGGAAATTGAAAAAATGAAAAATTGAAAATAATCTCAACAAACCGAGATATTTTAAGAAAATTATCTTTAATAAAGATTCAATTTATTGGTTTAATAAATAAGTCAGATAAAATTATGGATCCGGTATATAGGTTACAAATACTTTAAATCAATTCTTTGTAACTATGGCCAAATAAATTAAGAAAAATTTAGATCGCCTGGGAATGCCAAAACTATAGATAATTTTTAATATTCCGTTGCATTTTAAAAATGTTGGTTCAATATATAATTCCTACATTCATTCGAAATTAAGGTACTTGATACCGATTCCGAGTAGTGCTGCTAATATTAAATTGCGAAGCAGTGTTAAACACCATTTTTACCATATAAAAATTATTATTTAATTACTGATTAGTTTTCCACAACCTTTCTGAAGTAGCTCCTTAACATTCAACATAGTGTTTTGTGCAAAAACTAAACTTAAAAACACAGAAAATGCTACATTTATTAAATATTATCATCCTTTCCTGCCATTACGAATTAAGGTTTTGAGGTTTTTAAAACAAATTTTTACGGCAGAGATGGATTTAAAAGTGTAAAGAAATATTTCAAAATATTTTGCTTTACATTTTTGGTAATTTAACATCCTACTTTATGACATCTTCGACCAGATCAGATCGAGGATGCCCGAATTCAGGTTCGCTTTGAACATTCATCAACACATTGAAATGCTCCAGCTAGCTTGCACTGACATGGACGATGGTTCGGCCAATGGTTCCTTCACTCGCAACAAAAATTTGGATAAAACGTAGATATAATTATGATATTATCTAAATATTTAAATTAAACCCATATGTTATGATGGAGCAATAGTACAGTAAGCTTTTATAATAAATGTAATGAATTTTTAATAAAAAATTTATGTGCTTTTGATATAAAAGCAACTTTACAGTTTCCCGTCCCATCCGCATCCATGTTTATAAACTTTTCCATCCCCACATCTATAACGATATCTCGATGCTCGTTCATGTTTCATAAAGTTAGTATTAAATAAAATAAAAATTGTGAATACTCGGGATTGTTTTGTCGAAATACATAAACTCGTATATTATATATTGTAATATAAAGGCAACAGAAACAGGAGCCGTAACAACAAAGCTCACCGAACTAATATTTTTTCTATATATACCATACATATACACACAACATTGCTTCTCTAAACACCTCATTCTTATAGAGTTTAAATAACGAAAAACGTAAAATTTATTTTATGGTTTTTTTACATTCATATTTTATGTATTTTTTTTATGTGCTGAATTTGAAGTTTTTTATTTTTTTGGATGTTTAGTTTTTTTTTGGATTTTAGATGAAATTTTTATTTTATTTTATCTTTTTTGGGGCAGAACCAAATAGAATCCATCTGAACCAACAAAAATGGAAATGAGTGGTAATTTACGCTGGGTATATGCTTAAAAATTGTTGTCACGTCAGAAATTAGCAAAAACCCTGGAAGCCTGTGGAGTTAAAAGCGTAAACTATAGACTATTCTCATTAAAAAATTAAGACGTTTGCAGAATTTGTGTGAAACACGTTCCGTTCCTAAAGAAGGAAAGGAGTGCTCGTGGTTACAATAATTCGAAAATTTAATTTGCATAAATTTTACTTTAATAGTCACCGGTCGTTTAGTGGTGAATAAGGGTTTCGCTTAAACAGTAACCTGAACGTCGATACCAAATGTAAAATCGTAGGGCTGACCACCTACAACGATCGCCAATTGCAAAAATATGATCTGAAAAATCTTGTAAAATATCTCAGTAAAGGGCCAATGCCTGTAATGCTGGTAATTTTTTTTTCATTAGGTAGTCTTCGTCAGGAACTTCTCTAATAAATTATGTTATGTCTACTCTTGAAAGAACTTTGAATTTCTTTGGATTATACATATTTTATTTTAAGTCAAATCAACTTTTCTGAGTAATTTATAACTTCCGTTTCTTTTGACTATTTGACAAATTCACTATAAGCCTTTTAATATGAAAACCGTTAATTCTGTGCCTGCAAACTTCAACCTGCATTCTTCGGTTCTATCTCAATTTTTCTGAGAAGTCGTTTTTATTACAATTCTTTACTCATTTTTTCTCTTTTTTCACTGGGTTTGTGTATTTACTATTCACTTGGTTTCATTACTATCTGTGGTAACCTACCAATTGACTTATGTGATTTGTACAATGCAAAAAGCATTGTATATGTTACAGGGAAAAAATGTTTGTCCATCGGATCATTTTAGCCCTCTGCTAACATGTCGGGTTGCAATGTTGCATCGCGGGTTTAAGAAACAAAAGCTCTTGACATCAGTATTTATACCACTATAAAATATTCATAAATTCTCACAAATTATTTTAAACCAAAATAAATCGGACAGTGGTACGTATACCCCTTTGCAAATTTATGCATTTTAGGAAAAGTCAATAGCACGCGTAATAGTGGTTCGTTTTTGATGACTGATACCTTTATGAAAAACTTTTGTCATCAGTATATATTTACCGCTATAAAATATTCATAAATGTCCATAAATTATTCAAAGCCTAAAAAAATCAAACAGTAATACCTCTTTGAAAATTGCGAATATGTATTAGGAAAAGTCAATAGCACACGTAATGTAAGAGTTTCGTGAAATGAGATTATTTTTTCAAATTTTCGTTTTTTTCTACCGAATAAAAATTTGTGAAATTATTAGGTTTTCTAAAATACCTCGGACAACTTTTGGCCGTTTTAAATTATATTTGCCCCAGATTATTTAAGTGTTTATACTAAAAATAACTCAAGGACTCTTAAACCAATTCTAAAAATTTGATTTTAATTCTTTTGAGAATATATCTCAAAATATGTCAATGTGGACAAGTACGTCACGGAAAAAATGTATATACACGGCCTTGATATTCTTAGAATATCATCACAATGTCATTTGCTTGTAAAGCAGAACCAACTAAATGAAGATTGGTTAGCTACTAAACTACCTCTTAAAAACTGTTATTAAAAAAAATCAAAAAAGAAAAACTGGAAAAAATGATGGGACCACCAAAACAAAATGTACAAAAAAAAACCCCGATCATATTTACGGATACACTATTTCGGATTAGCTTGTGTAATGTGCAGCCGTTAAAAATGCTGGAGAGTTTAATATCACTCGATGACCAAAAAGTCAAGGCTATATGTCCCAAGGATATACGATGTTTTACAGTGGCGATAATTTGTTAATGATAAAATTCTTAACAATGAGTTAGGGTAATAAGTTTTTTAATTCAAACTTGCATGGTGCAAGGGAAATGTTCCAAAGTCTATCTAGATTTTATATTGGGAAAAATTAGCAGATATACCTAAGCTTAAAGAGAGACAAATAAGCTTTTCTCGGCCGTTGCATTGATAACATTTGAATGAAAAAATATGAAATATGAAATCACAATGCATCTTTAATGTATGTGGATGTAGCAACCATTCAGTGCACCAAAAGCGATTTACCGTTATTTTGGTTTACTAACGCATGGTCAAAGTCATGCATCATTAATTAAAGTTTGGCTAATTGTCAGTTTATTTTCGGGAAAAGCAGAGCGTTTGCTTTCACAAATGGAATCTACTGCTTGTAGAAAACCGCGTACATCTTTTAAAGGAATATGAAACTAACTCCTTGATTTTAACTGACCCAAAATTTGATCCAGATGCAAACCAGTGGAAATATTGGGAAATTTTTTATATTTTCTGTTCACTATACTTGGTACCACAAAAACGCTTTCTGAAAGAAAAGACAAAGTGATGAGAATAAAGTAACTTGGCAGATCTATTTTGTTACAAGCAAGGATTTTGAAATATCTAAGCTCCTTTATTCAAAGTGAGACGAGAATTAAATCATGTGAAGCGGACCCAACCAGCTTATTTTATATAAAAAAATTAGCAACTTATAATTTTTTAGATATAAATTACTGGTTACGAGCTAAAGTGGGTTTCTCTTCCAAATATTGTCTTAAGCGGTTTTTTTGATCCTTGTTTTTTCCAAATTGCTGACTTCAGTCATCATACCAATTCGCAAAATGAATATTATTTAAGGTTGTGTTTAGTTTCTGCCATTAAACATAGCTACGATTTCAAACACAGATATAGTGGAACTTTTTAGCCTTAATATCTAAAAAAAACTAGCTAAAAATGTCAAAATTTAAAAAGTTTCGAAGTAAAAAAGTGTTAAGTGATTATTCATGAAAAACTTTGGATTTAGTTAAATTTTACTTTTCCATCACAATGAATGTTTTTCTTTGACTACTGCTACGTTACTTTTTAACTTTGGTGTTTAAAACTATGATCGCATAATTTATTGTAGCAATAACAGATGTTTCAGCAAATAAGACAGACAAATTTGAAAATCTTTGCTTTATAAATATAAATTATGGAGTGAAGTGAAGCTTAGAATAAAGAGTCAGGTGAAACCCTTTCAATCTCGTTCTTATGATAACTGAACTTTTATTTCGGCATTAAATGGTAATCAAATTTGAAAGGTGGAGTTATTACCCCGCGAGATACTTTGCTTGAATTCAAATAATAAAGAGTAATACTATTAAAAGGCGATATTATAAGGGCGTAAATTGATTTAGAAACATTTTGATACAAAAGCATTACAAAGTCTTTGTAAAACGTGTTAGGTCATTTTATGTGTGAAAATTATCAGTCAGCGTTTAGTTTCTTGTGTATTGTTTAAACTATTAACGATTAGAACAACCACATGTTACACATAAACATACCATTACATCACTTATAACTAATTTACATTGATTAAATCGACAACCATACAAAAATTCATATTTTGTAATCATATTATTGTGGAAGGGTGATTAAATTGCATTTTAATTTGTTTAATTAAAATCCAATTCATTTAGAGGTAAAATAGGCCAAAAAAATGTATAAATTAAATTTAGAAAAGTAACCCAGAAAAAATATTTAAATTACTATTTAATTATGGAAAATGTAACTTTTTCCAATACATTGGAATTCTATTTTGTATTTATAGTGTAATGAGATTATGGTTGGAAAAACACACAGTTGATTTTGTATCGATAAATATCATAATATCATAGGGCCAATGCGTACATGATATAATTTCAAAACTTTCGATTAATTTTTACAATACGTGGTCGAGAAAATGATCCAGTCTGCTTAATAATTGTAAAGTGAATCTGAAACACAACAAGAAGTTTTTTAAAGTACAAAAATATAAACCTGTTGACTAAATCGGGCACGCAAACAATATAGTTTTAAATACTTTGCAAACGGATATATTGGCAAATACTTATTTTATAACTTCTTTCTGTCACACTATTAGTTTGAAAGGGCATAATTAATTTGTTTGTTTGTTTGTTTATTTCTATGCAATCTATTTTGGGGCCGAAGCTCACCGAACTCTTTCGCGGTTAATTAACGTCCTACTTTACGCCATTACTAGCCAAATCGAGGACGCGCGAATACAGGTTCGCGTTTTTTCAAATATCCATCTGCACATTGCATTGCTCCAGCCAGCCTGTACTGGCATGGACGATGGTTCGGCCCATGAATTCTGCACTCCAACGGGGGGTCATAGTTGTGTTCATCGTCATCACCGATCGTAATCAAGTGATGAAAAATCCCTTTTGCAACCCTCCCCCGTTGGGATTCGAACCCGGTACCTCCCGTCCCAAACACCGCAGCTTTAACCACTGCGCCAATTGCTCGGTATCATAATTAATTTTATTTAACTGTTTAGTTCCACACGTTAGCAAGAACATATCTAAATTAGAAAAGTATATGAGTTGGGGAAATGGAATTTCTGTATCACCAAACTGGAGGCAACAGTTAAATTATGAATAAAGAAAAGCGTGACTAGTGATTCAAATTCATGCCTGTTAAATCATGTACCTTAAGAGAACAGTACCTTAATTATATTTTGTAAAAGAAGATACGAATATGGCTTTTAATAATATAAATGACAACGCACCTAACGGTTTTTGAGTGAAAGACAAGTTGGAATAACAATCAAATAGTGAACGTTAAACGATGTGGAAAAACTGGTAGTTATTATTAAGTATCGTTCATGATTTGATGTAATTCTGATCAACAATGAGTTCATAAGCGGACCAACGAAACGAGATGAAAACAAAAACAGTACGCCTGCGGTCATCCATTACAGAAAAAGGGCCATCAAATTTGCTGTCACTTTTTACAACTGTCAAAAAAGTAATCTTGGAGTACAGAGCAGTCTGAATGAAATAAATTCTAAATTTGTAATTGACAATTTTCATTCTATATACCTATAGCCATCCCTATAGTGTAATGCATACACATTTTGATAAACTTTTCAATCTCTGGAAATGTTTTTAGTAGTTAGCTAGTTCAAATTATTTAGCAATCCCTTCTAGGTTAGAATATACAAAAGTAAAGTGTGGCATTCATTATACCAATTTAACCAATTTCCGGCTAATTTTGATGTTATAATATTTACAATGGCACTCATTCCAATTTAGAATGACTTTCATAGTCTTATAAGTGTCCATACAATCGTAGTTGTATTGTTAATTAACACCTGAAACGCCAAACTGATGATAAGATACGATACATTATATCTCAACGATTTTGGAGGTAATAAATTTCACTGACAATAAGAAATTACAAGAATTTATTTAAAACGAGTTTGATAGTCTTCGTACGCAGTTTCAAAAATCTTTTAAGGATAATAAAGAACTTGTTGACTTAATTTAAAAAAATGAAGGAAGTATGTGTCAAACTGCAAGCATACCTAAATCGGCTTGAATTTAATATGCATGATTTCCACTATAGGAAACCTATACTAACTTAATAATTTCGGGCTAACAATTGAGCATTGAATCAGGAACTCTAAGCAATTCCATCTTTATAATACTTGTTTGCGACGATCCAATTAATTATGTGGTGAGTTTAAAATTGACAAGTATAATCACTTGTTACTTTCAAGGATACGCAATGGAAATATGCCTCGCCAGTGTTTACAAAAAAAATAAATAGCTAATTTTAAATTTCTGTGAACCAATGCATTAACTATATTATTTCGGATGGAATAGATGACCCATTTGATCAAGACTTCATCTCAAATCAACATCGTTAAAATGTTGGCTGCACATAGAATCGTTACACTTTTCCTTAAGTTTAATTACACATGACCATTCCATGTATTACTATTTCTTTCAGCACCCCTTTTTAACCATTCTTCTAGGATGTGAAATTCTGGCAAACACGTATGGTTTAACAGGTTAACAAAAATATTAGTGTGGATTATATAGTTCTCAAAAGAACTTGTTTAATATTTGTGTGCGCACATATAAAAGGTGTTCGGGTTGCTGATGCTAATACGTTAAGGAGTGATTCCGTTGTTCATTTTGAGAAAAATATCGTATGGAAGGATGGTTCAATTTTTAATATCCTTTTAAAATACGTCTTCGTTTTGATTGAATACAGGCTAATATTCGTTTAAGTTTGCCTTTGGTTATTTCAATTCTTGGTAATTCATCCATTGAGCTGCCATGTGTATTCGTTGTATTAGTACTTCTTTTTTTCATTTTTTTTAAGTAAACAAGTGCTCTTCTCGTACCCCATACATAAAAATCTAATTCAATTAGATCGGGGGATCTTGCTACCAATGAATTGGACCGTTTCTACCAATGCAATTATTTGGATAATTATCGTTTAACCAATTCTTAAAATTTATATCGTAGTGACTAATAGAATGTTAGTATAAGTGTTCAAGAACCTACTTAAAATTAGACCATCATTAAGAATGAGAGCAAATCGTTTTATAAAAATTGTAAATAACGTTCAATATTTAAAAGTGATGGAAATATGAATGGTTTAATTAAAATATCGTCAATTACACTGAAACGAACGGTGCGGTCATGATCATGTTCGTTTTGTCGAATGATTTTTAGCAGCCCACTTGTTGTGCCCACTGAATGGGGCTTTGCCCATGTTTCTAATGTTGTTATACGATATCTCGTTGTATTTTTTCTTTACATATTTTTAAATACTCTTGAGTCAGAAACGCGTTCTTTGAGTGCTCGTGTTGGATTTAGCATTACCATCGCAAAATCCGTAAACAAAATGGATACCCAACTCCTCACCAATTTATTATTATTAATTAATAATATTAATTAATTAATATTAATTTTGTAAAATTATTTAGAATTTTGGATTCACAACTTTGTTACAAAACTAGACAATTTCTCAAAACTAATAATAATATTTCATTTTTGTTTTTTCATCATTTAAACAAAGGTGTTGATATCGCCTACTATTTTACTGATAAAAAAAAATTGTTACGATATTAACACTACAACATCTCTTAGATTGCGAATAAATGGTATACGTAAAAACTTTGGAATTTGGGTACAAATAATGTGTGTATTAGGGGATTGTATTAGAGAGTATTAAGGCGATTTAAAATTTAGTAAACAAAAAATATAACTGGACATCCTAAATAATCTATTTATTGTTATAAGGTTCTGAGATGTTTAATAACATTGCCAATATTTTAGATTTTGTCAATATTATTACTTATTGGCATTTTGTCAAAATTCTCAAAATATTGTTGAAATCTTTTGATAAAAACCAATCAAATAAGTGATAAAATATGTTCGATTGAAATAACGACATAAACAGTTCAAACCGAATTGTGTTAATGAAGTTAATTGCAAACTACAAATATAGGCAGTTGAATGTATTATGGAATCGACAAAACACTACACCAATTGAGACAAAAAAAAATCAGGCGTATGACAAGCTAGATGTTATTTTTAAGATGCATGTAGAGAGGTTGTAAAAAAATTTGCTTAGAACCAATATCCCAAAAGACATTATGAAGCATCTATATACCGAAGCTGTTGTTGGTAAGATGCACAAGGCCAGATAAGGAATTAACATTTTTAAATTAAACTTCATCTATAGTAAAGTTGCTTCTTGTAGATCTTTGTAAGGTTTGAAATTAGGAATTATTTAATAAATAAAATTGAAATTTTTAACTTTCAATCGCACTTTGCTCACTACATCAAAATATTTGCATAATGCGTTGCATACATGTTTCGCGTCTGTATAAATGAACAAATTTAAAAAATGCTTTTGTTAGATTATTTAAAAAAATCTTTTCGTTTCGTCCCGTTTTAATGATTTCAGATATTAATGCATCTTACTTTATAGTTTACATTTTTTCTTCAAAGTAAAATTATGTAAATAACAATGTAAATGGTAATGGCATATTTCGAAGTTTTTTTTTACCTTGCAATACACCAAATTTGGCCACTCCTATGGCAACAGCATTTTTCACACTTGTGTTGTCTTATTGCACGCCATAACCTAAAATTTGACCAGTTTGATATATTAAAGCCAAAATTCATTATTTTGAAAAACCAGGCTATATAAAACCCCTTATAATTTTAGAATATGCAAGCTGAATCTTTGGATATACCTGCCATCTACAGTTTCCAAAGCGTTGTAAAAATTCTAAATAATGTCGAAGTCTTTAACAATTTCTACCCATTTTGTTTCAGACCGTAAAATCGGGCGGAAATACCAAAATTATTTTAAAAATTATTGCAATTTTTAACATATATAAATACATAAATAAATTTTTATTTTAGGAAGTGAACTTGAAGACAAAGAAGTAGAAGTTATTTCACATGATTTGACTTCGGAATACTCCGAATTATTTAAAAAAGCCAAAAAACCTGAAAATGCAATGAAAAACTAAAAGCTTGCGAAAATTGAAAACGAATTTATGGTAAAGACGATGCAATTGCTATTTTAGGGATTCAAATTATCCAGAGTAAAATGATCAAATATTTTGGGTGGAAAAACTTAATAACGGTTTTTTATAGCGAAGGAGAGCTAACATTACATTACATCGACACTCTGTATCTACTACAACCATTACAGAAAGGAAACTATTCCTAGTATGTTTTTTTAACCTAGAATATTGATAGAATTATGTGATCTTTTTCTTTCAAATTTCGATTTTCAAATTTTTTGAACAATATTGGCAAAATCATTGAACATCTCAGAAACCCATCAGATTTGTAAGATCCACAAGTTTGTGAATAAGCCAATTGGTGAACTATTATGGCCACTTATTGGTTAACTAAATAACTAATATCAGGCTAAAATAATCAGCAATAATGTTGGTACTATATAATTGATCACATATATTAACTGATATAACCAAATATCCATATGCTTTAAATTTATCAAATTTTTTTCCTTTTGGACCATAGGTAATTCCTTCTGGATGATTTACAAATATTACTTCCTCCAACAGCAAATAAAGTGATTTTCAGTCCAAGATTATAACACAATTTTTAAGATTCAAATGATTTCCGTGTTTGTTTATTTTTTGTAATTCAAAAAAGCTTTTGATACTGTACCCAATAAAAGATTATTAATAAAACTAAAAAAAACTCGAATAGTTTGCTAAATAGCATACATTTTTTAAAAGCAATTTGAAAGTAAATTATAAAAATAATCTATGCAACGAGTTTAGAAAAATTACAAACCACAAATCTATTTCAGTTACGATTGGTGAACCGCGATTCAACCGAAATAGGAAGACTGCGTAATGCATTTAAATAATAGTTAAAGCTTATATAAAGTTAATCCTAATAATATAGGCCTGCCATCAGCGTACGCAAAAAAAATCTTAATTACAAATTGATCTCTCAAATTAATATTTAAAAAAAAAGTTCGTTGTGTTTCACGCAGTTATCATTGCAGCAATAAAACAACTCAAACAATAAAACCTTTTTTTTGCTGTAGAACACACTGCAATCGCAAAAAAATTGCAATTTTTTTTTTATTCCTCTTAATTTAATAATGATAGTTTAAAACAACATCACTACAGTTCACCGTCATTGTACAAATTAATACGTATACCATAATAGTCTATGAGGATTTATCCACATATATGTATACATATATATTTTTGTTATTTGGTGAGCACAGAGATCCTTCATATCAGTGTTTAAAAATGTTTATGTGTATTTCACCATCAACAACTCAGCATCATCAATTTGGGGTAGAAAAAAAAACGTAAAACATGAAAAAAAAATTCATCAAACATTTTTTTTTATTTTAAATTCATTTTTTGTGTATTTGCACTGTGCTGTGAGTAGTTTAATGGTTGGAAGTTTTGGTTGCTTTTTATTTTGGCATTTTGGATTTAAAATAAAATAAAAATATTAAAATTTGAAAATGTTTTTTATTTTATCATATTGTGCATTTGGAATGGGACTGTGGGAATAACACACAAGCACTTTTTTTTTTTTGGAGGCTGGTGAGATTTTTTTCTCATTTAATATTCGTACCACATTTTAATTTATAATAATCATATTCATGAAAAATAATAAAAATAACATACATAATTTTTTTTTTATTTGGAAAACCTTTTTTGTTTTCATATTTTTATTAAATATATTTATGATATATATTTTATGATCAGAACTAAAAATAATAAAAAATATTGCACACACCGAAATCAACTAAAAAAAAATCTCAATTTACAGGGCCTCTATTCCTATCTCCCTCTCTTTTTATATATATTTAGTTACATAAATATAATATAATATTATTCAAGTTGTATTTTATGCACAATTTTTAATAAGTACCTGAGAAAAGGGTATACATATTTATATTAATAGATGGTCCATAGGTTTGTTGCATAATAAAGTGCATCGCATGATAGCAACAAAAAGTGTGAATGCGTTTAATACTATTCATTAATTTTTGAGTAGATAACAGCCATATTTCTGTACGGCTTTATGATATTGGTTCAAAACATTTTAATGAGATTTTAATAAAACGATTATTTTGGTTTTGGATATGGAAAACCCACTGGGAAAATATTAAATACAGTCGACATTTAATTAAATTTATTATAGTTTTGATGAAAGCAAATCTGCTAGTTCAATCGCTTGAAGGTGAAGCTCTGTCGGGAATATAATTAAAATTATCGTTCTCTAGTAGATCATTATGTTAAACAAATATACATTATAATATAATATTTTTCATGTACTTTAAACTTTAAAATTAATAACAGGCTTTGAATACAATGCAGTACACAAAGAGGAACACTACAATATGTTACAATAAATATCAAACGGTGGAAATATCATTATGTATAATATCATAGAACGTACTCTAGAAACGAAAAATATATGTTCAAGCCTCTTCTTGGATGAAACCATAAAATCTTACATAACTGACAGGCATTTCCGTGTAAAATATGAAGATGAATATTTGGATCTGAAAATTTTAGCAGGAGTGCCGCAATGAAGCGTTTTGGGCCCCATCTTATACCTCCTGTACAAACGAGACATACCACTAACACAGTTGGGAGCAATGTAACGCAAGCACAAAAAAATTACAAAGATCGATTAATACAGTTAGTAACTGGATGAAGAAATGTAGACTTTTAAGCTCAATGAAACAAAATCGGTTCATGTGAATTTTACTAATAAAACAAACTGTATGTCAGTATACCAATCGTAATAAATTCTAAACAAGTCCCCTATGCAAATACAGCAAAATATCTAGGGATGGCGCTAGATGCCAAACTTAAATGGAAAGAACATGTCAAAAAGAAAAGGAACGAATTAAACATCCAATACAGGAAAATGTATTGGCTCATAGATAGAGACTCTGAACTATCTTTACATAATAAATTGCTACTATATCGGCAAACTCTGAAACCTCTGTGTGAACTTACGGAGTACAGCTTTGGGGCTGGACTAAAAAAACGGACGTTATGATAATTCAGATGTTCTAAAATAAAGTACTTCGGAACATTGTAAATTCCCCGTGGTACATTCGAAATGAAGACCTTACGCCTTCAACAACATGAGCATATCGAAGTTCGTCGTAGGCTGGACTGTCCAACAGCAATACGACGCCTACAAGGAACCAAATCAATGGATCTGGTGATTGCAAACTAAAATAATATTATATAATAGCAAATATTTATTTAAATAAATAATTATATTTATCTTTGGGATTAGCCATTGGGCTTTATCCCAACAAATGTGAATTAAATTAAGATAGGAAAATTGCAAGATGACTTATATAATAAGTCAGTTGTAATAATAAATACAAAAATAAAATAAAAATGTCTAATATGCCTAATTTCTAGTACACCGGGTCGTCGATCAAATACATTTTTTGTTTTTCAGTCCGAATTAAAATGCCAACTTAATTTAAATTAAAAGGGACAAAGTGTATTGACATTTTATATATGCCATTAAAGGGTTTATATCTTCTTTTTGTAACTAGATAAGATCGAAACCAGGCATAAGAACAAAGGTAACTTCAATAAAGTTCGAGCACGCATTAGCATAAGGGAATACATTGTATACCGACTTTTTCAGAAAAACGATTTTAGTCCGTTTTTGAAAGGTGAACTAATAATATATGTTCGATGCTTATACGTTCGAGCAAAATCTAATGCGTTGCGATGAGTTAAGACAAGTTTAGATACATTGCGAGGTGAGAATTATAAAGTTAAACTCTTTTATTATTCTTTATTATTAAGATTATGGAAATGAGGATCAAGTGAATGTAGATAAAATGAAATAAAATTACAAATACAAGTTATTTTGAGGGAGGCCCACACATCATCAAGATGCCAAGGCAATTGAAACAACGTTCGGGACATCAGATTTATTTAATTCCTTGAAATTCTATCTACTGTGGATAAACATAGAAATGCAGATAAAGAATTTTTCAATTTCAGATAGAGTAAGTGCTTCTGAACCAATTTGGAGATTATTGAGCATTTGCCAAAGTAGCGTCAGCTTCTTTCACACAATTTTCAGTTTACCAGTCCTTTTGGAAAACGAACAGAAGGTTTATTTTAGAGTTGAACATGCTAGGACATATGTCAGTTATAATTGCAAATGGTTGGACTTAAGTTCTAGCTTTAAAGTCACCAATTTATACGCATGAACACACATGATTGACAGGCTGGCTATAGTCACACATGTAAAACCGAAGCTTAAACATACGATTATCGTTTTGAAATCTAAAAGAGACTTTTACACCTAGAGTTCAATGAGAAATAAAACACCACGATTGCTGAGGTCACCTCCACTGAAAAGTAATATATGCACTTGGGACTGAAATGTGGTTTCAACTGTTTGGTCTTCGAATTTCTTATATAGAGCAAAAAATGACCAGCTACATACTCTGTGATGCTGTTATATATATATATATATATATATATATATATATATATATATATATATATATATATATATATATATATATATATATATATTCCCACTCCTTAAAGAAACTTTTCAATTCTTCCGATCATGCAGTCATTATATGTACAGTTCGAGCTTACTGTTAAAAATGAAAATAGACGTCTACAAAGTAAGGCAAATCAAGCAATAATAATTTTACGAATCGTACACATCTAACTAGCTATATTCTAAGTTAAACTAAGTTAAAATATTGCCGAGCAATTGGCGCAGTGGTTAAAGCTGCGGTGTTTGGAACGGGAAGTTCCTTGTTCGAATCACAACGAAGGAGAGTTACAAAAAGGATTTTTCATCACCTGATTACGATCGGTGATGACGAAGAACACAACTATTATTAAAATATTTACAGATAAATATTCAATCTTAAGTTTTGAGTACCGCAATGGAAATGAGATTTGATTTGCTAGTTATATTTATTTCACACCTTCTATATATGGCAATTAATGCAAATCTATTAATTATAGTACTTTCGGGAAAGACTTTTTTGTAACTTGAGCCGACTATTAAATCAATCAAAATATTAAATCTTTTTACGTATGTAATGAGATATATATGCCAAACTGTGCCGTGATTGGTTTCACAATTTGAGAAATTGATTTTCTTGAAGATATAAGGAATAACTTTTTTAATTCACTATATGCATAAATAAATAGATGGATTTAAAAAATCGAACCTGTATTCGTGCGTTGCTCTGACTGGAGCAATGCAATGAGCAGATGGATTTAAAATCGAACCTGTATTCGTGCGTCATCGATTTGGCTGGTGACGGCATAAGGCAGGACGTTAAAAATTAACCGCGAAAGAGTTGGGAGAGCTTCGGCCCCAAAAAAGATTGCAGAGTTCAGAAACAAACAAAAACAAACAAACTTTTTTGCTCATTTGGCCAAAAGATTCCTACAAAAATATCAAAATCACTAAATTAATGCGATAAAGTAACTTTCAGGAAAACGGATTTTGTTTACAGTATGTACATACATGGTCATCATACATTTTGAGTAGGGTTGCTTCTCTTTACTAAGGACCGTTTAAACAATTGCATCGAACTCAGTTAAAAGTAAAGTGTATTTAGCTGAGCTACCGTGAATTATATTGAAATCTTGTAACAGATGAATTCCTGCCAAGTTCAAGCAAAAACAATTGTGATTTGACACTCAAGAACTAACATAAAACATTAAATTAACACACGAAAAAAAACTCATTAAGATTGTTCCCAATTGAGTAACGTGCCTAGAGAAACTTCTTACATCGAACAAAGTGTATTATTCATAAAAATTAAAATAAAATTTAACGACTTTTAGCCAAATTTTTGTTAGTGTCGTTCTTTGATTAATTTCTCACAGCACCAACAAAAATATGGTCTATAAAGACAAAATTTATTTGGCATTTGGGACGTCATAACATAATTTTTAATTTTCATAAACTCGTATATGTAATTTTATTACCGCAGTTTTCCTCGTACTCTATACTTGGCAATAATTGTTGAATTTATGATTAAATTCTTACAACATAAAACGATATTAGAATTATTTTAAATTGGATCATATAAAATAAAATTAAAATATGTTAAATAATTTATTAGGAAAACTATATGCAACAATACAACGAGGTAAAATGATGACACGAGGTTCCATCGGTCGAAAATAGTTATGAAACTTGTAAAATATTATTCCCTCTATTGATGTGCCATGAAAATATTTTGAGTAATTTTTAAATAGTGTAGCGACATCTACCAAAATGTATTTGCCCAATGATGATAAGTAAAGAGGGGAAAAATTGAGAAATTTTCCATTTTCATAACCAACTCAGTTCTAAACTAAAAAAAATATTTCCTTACACTGTCATGAAAATGAGTTATGTATTTTTTCGTTCGATGGCGTTATTATTTATTAAATGATTTACAAAGTTACAGTGGCAATACTTAAAGGATAGTATTAATGCCATTTCTGACAGTTTCATGTAACAATACATATTTATGAAAATAACATCTATCATAGCATTAAAAGGAGTTAAATGTTTGTAAAGTTTGAGTGCCTTCACTTTATAGTTTTTTTTTTGTTCAATTGTCTAATCAATTGTATAAATTATTCAATATAAATAAACGATTCAGCGATGAACGTAAGAGCTAAATTTTATACATTTTACCTTTGCTATCAAAGCAATGCAAGTATTTAAATCTCAATAATTTTTCAATGATTGGAATACAAATTTTATTTTGAACTCAGTTTTAATTGATGTTTACATAGGAAACAGGTCCTTGAAATATCGATTCAAATTTTAGGTGTTGTGAGTATTTTCGGTTCTGTGTTAATTTTTTTCATTAACTCCAGTCATCTTTCACGTTCCAAATTTCACGTACTAACAGTTATCAGCGTTTCGTTCGAAACAATAAAATAAAAGCCATTTCAGAAAGCAACTCCAAATTGGATCCAAATTTTGTACTAGATAAACAATGTCTAATGCCATGAAAGGTAATAACATCACAGATGAATTTGCATTTTCGTTGTTATTCCGGACGAAGGCGACAAAACATTTTTTTACAATTCTTTAACAAGTTGCTTAGAATAACACAAAACAAAGTTCTACATGTTGCCTATGCCTCAACCCTTCTTTAAACTAGAATGACTTACCACATCAAATTTAAGGTGCCTGTACCTCTAAACCTAACAAATAAGTGGCATAATAATAAATTCAGAACAAGCTCTCTATCGAAGCTAAAATGACACCTGGCACTTTTTAGCACTCCAGATAGTTCAGAATGATCCTAAATTTTCAGGATGTTTTGGAAATATCGTTATACTTTTCGGAGGAGGTTGCAGTTAATCCCCAGTTGAAATCATCAAAGAAACAATGGAAAGTTGTGTTTTTGTCTGTGCAATTACGGAGTTGGTTCGAAATCTTTGCAATAAAAGAACTCTTTGTCTTTGACACAGTCTGTCAGTCACAGTTTATTGATTTTAATTCAAGGGGTATGCAAATAAAACACATGAAAATACAACAACATGTCTTAAATCAATTTGTTTAATTATCAGGGAAATATACATAAAACCCTGATTGTGAAAATTGTACAAATAAAAAGAAGCAAAAGCTTTCAATCTCTTTGAGCTGCTTGTTCTTCAAAAAGAGGCCTTCGTAAACATTACAAATTAAGTATTGCGGGGAAAATCGATAAATCTTTTTGATTCCATATCCAAACGCCAACCAGTGGCGTTAAATACCGCTAGTATTAAACGTTTAATTTCGGATGAACAGGGACCAAAATAATTATTTTTAAAATATCCATAGAGCATCAAAATTGCGCCCGTGCTTTAATACGTCGATAGATAAAGCAAAACTAAGAACTTCTGTTGGAGTAAAATAAATGTAACGACAACTTAAGAAACCCAAATACTGATTTGCTTTTTTAAATGGTATATAACTCAAGATCTTTAAGCCCACCAATCAATAAGAGAAGGCCTTATCAATGAAAACGCCATTTATTATTGGTGAAACATAATTTTGATTTTTTAACACAAAAGCTTGAAATTTTTTTGGTGTAAATTCTACCCTATTTTATTAACCCCGTTTAAGTCAGAAATAAGTCATTCAAAAATTCTCCAAAGCAAATCAAATGGGAATTACAGTCATTTTACATCTTAAACACAGCAAGTGCTGTGGTATGTGGATATCAAATAATGATACCACTAAAAAATCATTGAATTAAATCATGAAATTCTCTATCCACGCAATAAGATAACGGTTTAATGACCGATTCTTAGTGATCAGTCATTGATGTCATACTTTTTAAAATATTTAGAAATATTTAGAGATATTCGACATATTTTTAATACGTTGGTCCCAACAGAGAGATAAACATTAAGATCGCTTGATTTTTACGAAGCCCATAAAATGTGATAAAAATCAAGAAATGTGAGACAGTATTAGATTTGTCATTTAAATATTATTTGCCTTTAACAAACGACTAAAAAGTTATATTATTTGATTTCAAATCCAACACATTCCGTATATGATTATGAATTTTTGGCTCAAATTTCAATGACGTTCTAATCAAGTTATATGATTGCATTAAATTAAATTATTATTTCGGGCTACTCTACAATTGGTAAGGTTTTTTATTATAAGGGTTGTTGAAATAATTTAATTAGCCCTATTCTTTTGAGATACAAAAATACAATATTTTTATATAGTTTTAATTCATCGTTTGGTTTTTTTTAAAATCACCGAATACGCAATGTTTGAAAACTGTTGAATCAGCTTTTTTATAAACGTTTAAGATTCTTTTAATCTGTATCTTTGAAATACCAGAGAAGACTAGCTACATTAGTAGAATATTTATTTGATTTTCAATTATCTTTTCCAAGCTTTTAAACTTTTAATGACGAAAGATATAATTTGGCAATTTTCACGGTGCAGTTATTACTTTTTTAGAGCACCTTAACACAGTCCCAGTATATGTAAAGTTTCCATGTGACCTTAAACAACCTTAAATTAAATTAAACACAAAATGTAATATTTTATTTTCAAACAATCACATTAAATCGACGTCATGTTTACTTCAGATTTTCCCATTTTTATTTTTTTTTAATTATAATTAAATTATATTTTGTAATTATGTATTACAATATTAACTTATTTGATGCACATGTTGCATGTTGCATGGAATATATATATCTATATATATATATATATATATATATATATATATATATATATATATATATATATATATATATATATATATATATATATATATATATATATATATATATATATATATATATATATATATATATATATATATATATATATATATATATATATATATATATATATATATATAGACTGTAACAAAATTATTTGATCCTGAACCTCACTTTTATTTTATAAATTGTTCTTTAATTAATTTAATCAGAGTCAAACTTAAATGAAACAATTATAACTTATTTTCTTAATTTTAATCAGTATAATAAAAAAAAATTACAAAACTAATTATAATTCTAAATATATTCTCACTTTAATTTAACTGACCGAACTGTCTAATATCTGAGATTAAATCTCAACTCAAAATTTGTTGAAGTTACTGGCATTTTTTTATTGGTAATTGTTAAAAAACTGAACTTGATTTGGAGTATACTCGTTAAAGTTTATTGGAATAGTGTTTCTTTGGTCTTTAGTCTGGTTTAATTCCCAATTCTTACATTAAGACTCGTAATATTGTCACATCAATGATCTTTTTTATTATTCTTTTAAGACTAAAGTCCTAATGTAAATTATGGTGTTGGTAGCCTTTGAATTACTCAAAGGCTAAATTAAATTAATATAAATTAATAAATATAAATATAAATTAATATTCTCTCTTGTCAATAATTGACATTAGGAAATTTTTGGAAACATAAATTAGAAATTACAGAATTAAAGTTATCGTAATTTTAAAATTTGTACATATGGAATAATCGTCATCTATACAAAAAAAAGTAAATAAGTTATTTAATTAAATTAAATTTTGAACCTCAATTAAATTAATTAAAGGAAGTTTTTTTAAAATATACGTGAGTTACAAATATTTTGTGAAGGACTGTATATATATATATATATATATATATATATATATATATATATATATATATATATATATATATATATATATTATATATATATTTATATATATATATATATATATATATATATATATATATATATATATAATAAATAATTTTTCATAATTATTTAATATTCATACCTATTAGGAATTATATTAAATTATAGCAATTACATAATTTATATATGGCTTCAACCTTATTTTTAAAATCTATTATTATTTCTTTTATAATTTATTATCATAAATTATTATAATTAGTTAAAATAAAAATAAAATTTAAAATTTTATTTTTTTATAATATAATATTTTTAAAACTATTAATTAATTTATTTTAATTAATAGTTCTTATTAAAATAATAAGCATTATTAACTAGATGCATTATTTATAAATGTAGGTAATATTTTATAGTGCACAGGAATAATATTCAAGTTACAGGGACAGCAATTTTTTTTTTATTTTTTTATTATGTACATAAAATAAAATTAGAATTAGCTGTTTATATCTAAATACAACGTAAATAAATATTTAATTTCATTTAAAATAAATTTTTTTATTTTTTGTGTATAAAAATTTTTGGTTTCGGTTGGGAGAATTTTTATTTTGGCATTTGTTTTCGAGATTTAGATGTGAGAAATAATTCTCCAACTGGTTGACATGTTTATATAAAATAAAATAGAAAACTCAATTTTACGGTATAAAATTTAATTGGAAAATAACCTTTCAACTGACACAACATAATTAGTGATTAGCAAAATAAATATTTTTGTTTTGCGGTTAAAGAAATAAAAAATTTAAATCTGTTTGATGTTCATTTTTTGGAAATAATTGGGTTTACGATGTAAGGTTTTTTTTTAAAATAAATTCCTGTCACGATACAATATTTAATTTCTATTGATCACGTAGCATGTAAATTTGTTTTTGACGTGTAACTATATAGGACACTATATTGGTATCACAGGCTTGCATTTGCTAGTACATAATGAAAGTAAATTTTTTTTTAAATGGCCTTTATCTAGCAACCAATTGCTCATATTTATTGTTCCATCCACTCTTCTTTACCACTGGAAGAACTTGTCGGAGATCTTCATCTAATATGAATATTTTCCCGCGAATAGTAGATGACCGTTAATGTCTCGAAATGTTTAACAATTATACGGACATTAAATTTCTAAGTTTCATTATAGTAGCTTCATCCCAAAATATTACTACGGTCGCTTACAATATTCAGTGGCTGATTAAATATTTTGAGTTCATATGAAAGCGCAGTATAGCAGTTATTTTAGACCATGCAGGTTATTATAATTCTTTTGTGTCATGGAATTAGGGAATTTTCTGTGAAGGACTATGATATTTACATACAAAGAAATTTATTTAGATTCAAACATTATAAAGAACTGCGTATCATCTCGTCTCAAGCTCATATTTCAGAAACAAGTTGTGCTTTGTTATTTTGAACGAGTAATGATAAAAGAGCTCAAATTATGATTCTTTTAAGTTTATTAACGTCTAAAACAGGACTGTTAAGTGAACTTTTCTAAGTTCACTATTATATTAAATTCAATAAACTTTATAAGCAAGTTAGTCAAGGATATATGTTACTATATTCAATAAGAAATCTACCACTCTAACCTTGGCTGAACGAAAGACTTAACAAAGGTTAGATCTTTGGACAATTTCTTACCTCATAAAAATATTTCTTTGGAAATAAAGACACATTTTTGTAGAATGTGACACAAAAATTAGTCTTTGTGTATATGGATATAAGTGTATATGGTTTTGATGACAAAACTTACCCAGTATATGGACGTAAAAGTGCGTTAAACAGTTTTTGAAAATAAAAATTTACCAGCCGAAAATCGGGGACGTTTTTCTCAAATAATAAACTTTATTTACTGTTCGTCAAAGATAGCTTCTTACTACAAATAACGAAGAGTAAGTTTCACGTCAAGTAAACTTGCCTGACATATTGTTTATAAAATACAGATAGTACTGTGTTTATATTGGATAAGTCTAAAAGATTCTCTATAAATTTAAAACAGAAATACTTTCCAGGACTAAGTCATTCAATTATTGCCCCAGATCATATTTTTGAGCCACTAAAAAAATTGTACAGACGAGTTAAAACAATCTGCGGGAGATAACGATTTCGAACGCCAACGAGTGCATAGAACCGCAAAAGAGATTGGTGAGCTTTGGCTCCATATATTTTAATTTTTTGCAGTCAAATTTTGTATGTTTTGGCCTAAAGTTTCTGTAAAGCTCTTCAAATAGTGTGTTAAAATAAAAAAATTATATTTTGATAAAATAACATTTTGGCATAAAAGAGCTTTTGAGTCACTAATATTATTTTAACAATTGTGGGAGAGCTTAAGTTAGTAAAAACTTTAATGATTCATATCTATCAAGGAAGACAATTTCAAAAGTTTTAATTGCAATATGTTCGTCTATCAACTACGTTCTTAAAATCAGTTAAAAATATAATTAATCCGCCACCATTAAAAAATGTCTATTCTGGCCACTAACCTTAATCCTTGTGCTTTTGAAATATTATTGACAATTTTGTCCATTACTTATCGCTTTTGTTAACTAATCA
>OY744477.1:150552296-150584796 GCA_963556175.1 Tipula confusa
TATTTATATATTTATATATTTATATTATTTATATATTTATATATTTATATATTTATATATTTATATATTATATATTTATATATTATATATTTATATATTTATAATATTTATATATTTATATATTTATATATTTATAATATTTATATATTTATATATTTATATATTTATATATTTATATATTTATATATTTATATATTTATATATATTAATATATTTATATATTTATATATTTATATATTTATATATTTATATATTTATATATTTATATATTTATATATTTATATATTTATATTTTATATATTTAATATTTATATATTTAATAATTATATATTTATATATTTAATATATTTATATATTTATATATATATATTTATATATTTATATATTTATATATTTATATATTTATTATATTTATATATTTATATATTTATATAATTATATATTATATATTTATATATTTATATATTTATATTTATATATATTTATATATTTATATATTTATATATTTATATATTTATATATTTATATATTTTATATATTTTATATATTTATATAATTTATATATTTATATATTTATATATTTATATATTTATATATTTTATATATTTTATATATTTATTATTTATATATTTATAATATTTATATATTTATATATTTATATATTTATATATTTATATATTTATATATTTATATATTTATATATTTTATATATTTATATTTTATATATTTATATATTTATATATTTTATATTATTTAATATTTATATTTATATATTTATATATTTATATATTTATATATTTATATATTTTATATATTTATATATTTTATATATTTATATATTTATATATTTATATATTTATATATTTATATATTTATATAGTTTATATATTTATTTATATTTATATATTTATATAATTTATATATTTATATATTTATATATTTATTATTTTATATATTTATATATTTATATATTTATATATATTTATATATTTATATATTATATATTTATATTTATTTATTTATATATTTATTTATTTATATATTTATATATTTTATATATTTATATATTTATATATTTATATATTTTATATATTTATAATATTTATATATTTTATATTTTTATTTTATATATTTATATATTTATATATTTATATATTTTATATTTTTATATATTATATATTTATATATTTATATATTTATATATTTATATTTATTTAATTATATATTATTTATATATTTATATATTTATATATTTATATATTTTATATATTTATATATTTATATATTTATATTTATTATTTATATATTTATATATTTATATATTTATATATTTATATTTTATATATTTATATATTTTATATATTTATATATTTATATATTTATATTTATATATTTATATATTATATATTTATATATTTATATATTTATATATTTAATATATTTTATATATTTATATATTTATATATTTTATATTTTTATATTTATATATTTATATATTTATATATTTATTATTTTATATATTTATATATTTAATATTTATTTATGTATATTATTTATATATTTATATATTTATATATTTATATATTTATATATTTATATATTTATATATTTATATATTTATATATTTATATATTTATATTTTTATATATTTATATATTTTTATATTTATATATTTATATATTATATATTATATTTATATATTTATATATTTATATATTTATATATTTATATTTATATATTTATATATTTATATATTTATATATTTATATATTTATATATTTATATATTTATATATTTATATATTTATATATTTATATATTTATTATATTATATATTTATATATTTATATATTTATATATTTATATATTTATATATTTATATATTTATATATTTATATATTTATATATTTATATATTTATATATTTATATTATTTATATATTTTATATTTATATATTATATATTTTATATATTTATATATTTATTATATTTATATATTTTATATTATTTATATTTATATATTTATATATTTATATATTTATATATTTATATATTTATATATTTATATATTTATATATTTTATATATTTATATTTATATATTTATATATTTATATATTTATTATTTATATATTTATATATTATATATTTTATTTATATATTTATATATTTATATTTTATATTATTTATATATTTATATATTTATATATTTATATTTTATATATTTATATATTTATATATTTATATATTTATATATTTATATATTTATATATATATTTATATTTATTTATATATTTATATATTTTATATATTTATATATTTATATATTATATATTTATATATTTATATATTATATTATTTATATATTATATATTTATATATTTATATATTTATATATTTATATATTTATATATTTATATATTTAATATATTTATATATTTTATATATTTATATATTTATATTTTATATATTTATATATTTATATATTTATATATTATAATATTTATATATTTAATTTTATATTTATATATTTATATATTTATATATTTATTATATATTATATATTTATATATTTATATATTTATATATTTTTATATTTATATATTTTATATATTATATATTTATATATTTATATATTATATACTATATATTTATATATATTATATTATTTATATTTATATATTTATATATATTTTATATATATTTATATATATTATATTATTATATATATTTAATATATTTATATATATTATATATTTATATATTATTTATATTTTTTATATATATTTTTTATATTTATTATATATTTATATATTTTTTATATTATTTATATATATTTATATATATTTATATATATTTATATATATTTATATATATTATTTATATATTTGTTTATATTTATATATATTTATATATATTTATTATATATTTATATATATTTATATATATTTATATATATTTATATATATTTATATATATTTATATATATTTTATATATAGTTTATATATTATTTTATATATTATTTATATTATATATTTATTATATTTATATTATATTTATATATATTTATATATATTTTATATTATATATTTATATATTTTATTATTTATTTATATTATTATATATATTATATATATTTTATATATATTTATATATATTTATATATATTTATATATATTTATATATATTTATATATATTTATATTTATTTTATATATTTATATATATTATATATATTTATATATATTTATATTTTATATATATTTATATATATTTATATATATTTATATATATTTATATATATTTATATATATTTATATTATATTTATATATATTTATATATATTTATATATATTTTATTATATTATTATATTTATTTATATATATTTATATATATTTATATATATTTATATATATTTATATATATTTATATATATTTATATATATTTATATATATTTATATATATTTATATTTATTTAGTATATTTTTATAATATTTATATATATTTATATATATTTATATATATTTATATATTTATATATATTTATATATATTTTATATATATTATATTATTATATATTTATATATATTTATATATATTTATATATATTTATATTTATATTTATATATATTATATATATTTATATATATTTTATATATATTTATTATATTTATATATATTATATATATTTATATATATTTATATATATTTTATATATATTTATATATTTTATATATTTATATATATTTATATATATTTATATATATTTATATATTTTATATATATTTATATATATTTATATATATTTATATTATATATTTATATATATTTATATATATTATATATTTATATATATTTATATATATTTATATATTATTATATTTATATATTTATATATTTTATATATTTATATATATTTATATATATTTATATTTATATATATTTTTTATATATTATATTTATATATTTTATATATTTATATATTTATTTATATTTATATATAATTATATTATTTATATTTATTTATATATTTATATATTTATATATTTATTTATATATTTATATATTTATATATTTATATTTATATATTTATATATTTATATATTTATATATTTATATATTTATATATTTATATATTTATATATTTATATTTATATATTTATATATTTATATATATTATGTATTTATATATTTATATATTTATGTATTTATATATTTATATATTTATATATTTATATATTTATATATTTATATATTTATATATTTATATATTTATATTTATATATTTATATATTATTATTTATTATATATTTATATATTTATATATTTATATATTTATATATTTATATATTTATATATTTATATATTTATATATTTATATATTTATATATTATAATATTTATATATTTATATATTTATATATTTATATATTTATATATTTATATATTTATATATTTATATATTTATATTAATTTATATATTTATATATTTATATATTATATATTTATATATTTATATATTTATATATTTATATATTTATATATTTATATATTTATATATTTATATATTTATATATTTATATATTTATATATTTATATATTTATATATTTATATATTTATATATTTATATATTTATATATTTATATATTTATATATTTATATATTTATATATTTATATATTTATATATTTATATATTTATATATTTATATATTTATATATTTATATATTTATATATTTATATATTTATATATTTATATATTTATATATTTATATATTTATATATTTTATATATTTATATATTTATATATTTATATATTTATTTATATATTTATATATTTATATATTTATATATTTATATATTTATATATTTATATATTTATATATTTATATATTTATATATTTATATATTTATATATTTATATATTTATATATTCTATATATTTATATATTTATATATTTATATATTTATATATTTATATATTTATATATTTATATATTTATATATTTATATATTTATATATTTATATATTTATATATTTATATATTTATATATTTATATATTTATATGTTTATATATTTATATATTTATATATGTATATATTTTTAAGACGGATACCAGCTTGATCAAATTGTTGGAAGATCTTGATCAATTTCTAGCGAAAATCTGTGTCAGATGATACGATGTCGATGATCTCTTCGAAATATGGTATGATGCTTAGTAGGGAGTCATCTACGAAAACCTCGTAGTAAATTTTGTAAAATTTAGTATTAGCGTAGCCCACTCACAGTATTTAAGCGGCTCTAGAATTTCCTGACGAATTAATTATCCCAGCTCTATGTCAACTGCTGCTCGCATGACGGTCATAGTTTTCCGTGCTGGCATACATATCTGGCATACATATCGGAGCAATTTTCGAATTCACTTGATGACAGGAGTTCTACTGTACGAACCCAGCTCCGGTGAAAAAATGTGGTTGTGATTGCATGGACTTCTTAAATGGAAATTTCGTTGTCACGAAAATGGCAGTATGTTTCTAACCAGAGTACATTTCGAAACAACATGGAATATGGTTCGTGTTAACAGTAGCAATGGTAATTACAGTAGAAGGATTAGTAAACAATTTTCACTGTTCGGTAGTTACGATTCGAATGCCTTTTGTTGTGGCTAGTGGCTATCGCACGACAAACCCGTTGAAGGTGTCCCATTATACCACAGGAATAACATTTGGTAGTACGGTATCGGCAGGTGGATCGGTCATGATTCCCTACTTATGTGATTTTAACGGTGTCTTCTGTTGAATGAATTTTGGCGGAGCTTTTTGGTATTTAGGTACACTTTGCTTTTATTGGTGTGCCTCAGCAATGACCTGTTGATTCTTCTCGGCAGCTTCTGTGGCAGCCTTGTGATCGATAGCGATGTCTAACTGCGTAAATCATTTTCGACTAGTAACATCTATAAAATGTATATAATCTCTTGTCTCCAAACCACATTCCGTTTAGTTACCACTACAACTCAATTCTAATTCTGTTAAATTATTTTACGTTCTGCTAAATATGAATTCTCCCAACCAATTTCATGAATAATTTGGATTGCAAATTTATTTTCCTAATAAGCTTTTTTAAATAGTTTGTTAATTCCATTATACTTTAGAATGATGTTTTGATCAGTGTAGTGATGAGCTTAAGTTTTAAATACAATAAATAAAAAAAGTGACATCCATTTATATTTAGATAATGTTAACATTATATTTGTAATAATTGAATAATTTGGAAGTATTCTGAAATATTTTACAAAATTTATTTTATTTACATAAATTAAAATTAATCTTTTGTATAAACAATAATAACCATTATTTAAATCATAACCGCATATATAAAATCATAACTAATTGTTATTTCTATTTACAAAATATATAAATAATTTTATGTAATCCTTGAGGATTAATCAAAATAGTTAAATATTTATATGTTTGTCTGTTTATATGTTTAATATAATTATAATTTTGGGAATTGAACATCTTTTCAATTTAATTAATTTTATCGAAAAATACTTTAATATTTGTGTTTATATTCTAAATCATGACTGAAAATGTATATTAAGGATATTTTTTATCCCATCATAAATCGATTTTTATATAATAAAGGAAACCGGATATTAGTTTTACAGCTAGCTATATTATATATAATAAACAATCCCGATCCTTTTATTATAAAAATTGACCAAATATTAGATTTCAATATATTTATATACTGTGTATACAAAATGTACTTACACAATAACTAATCGTTATCATAATTTTGGAATACATATATGGATGTGTATTATGTATATATGTATGTACACAAACATTAACTCTATTATTGTGATATAAACAATTTAGGTTGCCGAAAGTATATTATTGGAAAAATAGTTTTTAGTTTTGTGCTAAAAATAAAAATGCTATATACAGTTATGCATATATATACCGTAATATCGAATATTTCTAATTACAATAAATTAAAAACTACTGTGTAATCGTATTAAAAATGAAACAATAGGAACTAATAGACCAATTTACTGGCAATAATATAATGGGCCAATAGGAATATAATATATATGGAATATATCTGCGGAATACTGGACAAAATTTTTTATCGGTTGAGTTGTATGTGCTATATGTGTATAGTTGTATATAGGGTATAGAGTCCCCAGGTTGATTTAAGCTAA
This sequence comes from Tipula confusa, assembly GCA_963556175.1. Taxonomy (NCBI): domain Eukaryota; kingdom Metazoa; phylum Arthropoda; class Insecta; order Diptera; family Tipulidae; genus Tipula; species Tipula confusa. Next base: position 150,559,503 of record OY744477.1, read on the forward strand.
TTAAAGTCGTAAATTTTTGTTGCCCAAAAAAAAAAAAAAAAATGGACATCGCACAATGTTGAAATGATAACAAAGTACTATTACAGTTTGTGTCATGGTGATGTAATATCACTATATTTTGTTGTATACGAGTATTATGTCATTACTTCATTACGAACTATTATTAAGTGTTAAAGTAATAGTTATTGGGGAGCATTAATTAATCTTGTTTTATTATATAATATCATTATTCCATAACAAGGCATTCGTCACATGTGATGCTATAGGGATAGTAGTTACTGTTCGTATTAAGGGATATTCCTAGTACAAATTCATGACATGTAAATAACTTCTTCTTACCTTAACGTTAACGGGGTTTTATTCATAAATAATCACACCCGTTGAATGTACTTTTCCCTACTGTAATTTTTGACTATTTTTAATCAGTCTAAATATAATATTCGTTTAATGCTATATTTCTGTCATGGACAGGCATAAAAACAAAATGTGAAAAATGTTTTCGCATTTCCACCTCGCCAATGTTTTGTGTTAGACTTTTTTTTTAATAATAGAGGGTTGAACTAAATTTAATTTAGCAACAACATATTTTTGATAAATTAAATAACTTAAAGTGTTAAGTCTGAGTGATTGACATATTAGTAGCATTGTACAGCACATGTCATATGTTTGTTTAAATATACAATTCTTGTTATGGGTTTTTAAAAGCTCGTCGACGCCAACTCAATTTCAGAACTTTTCTCTAATCTAAGAATATTAGGTTGACAGTTAGTTTTCCAAGAAAATCAATTGTAGTGTAATAAACAGTTACCGATTTTGATCTATGAAATTCAAAAATGAATTGATATCAATATACATAAATATAGAAATGTTGGTGGATACAGTAGAATAGTTACACATTATTAAATTGGCGTAGTTATATAAGAAGTAATGAAGCTTGTGCTTATTCTTACATTTTAAATTATAATTAAATAAATCCTTCTGGTATTCATTTCTGATGCTATATGTCTACATCTAAAAATGCAGCACAACGGGCAGCTACAGCATCATAAACAATATTGACTCAATTTTTCAAATTGTGCCAACAACACAATAAGGACGGTTTGTTAAAACTTTATAACTATGCAGACATTTCAATATATCTAAAATATAAAGAAATCACGGCAAAAGTAAAACACAAGTACGAAGATATAAAGCGCACCGTGTAAAGAAGGTGGAAAGAAATGATCGAAAAGATATTCAAAGAATATTTTCCAAGCTTCTGATAACGAAATAATGAATATATCCACCGTGAACACATCCACCTATAACACGAGTTAAAGGTGTCTTTGAGGAGCTTAAGAATAATAATGCTGCTGAAACAGACGAGATAATCGCCGAAATAGAAGCAAATTAATACAATAAGTATGGAATTCTGACAGAATAGTACAAAAACTGGAAGTAAGTCTTGACAGTTATTATTTCTAAAAAGTATGACCTAAGGGAGAAGAAGAAATCAAAAAAATATTAAACTGGTTTTTAGACCAGGAAGATTGCACTGATTACATCAAGTTAATTATCAATAAACAGTATAATGAATATATCTGCTGTTCGTTGATTTCGAATGCATATTTGACACGATAAATAGGAAAGCAATAAGATAGACAGTTTGTCAAATGGTCATTTCAAAGAAATTAATTCTTAAATGAACTCCTACAAAAATTTTATCGGGATGCTGGAAACCGAGTTCTTCCAACAACAAATTGAAGATATCAAAGAATTCATATAATAGTACCTTGTGTTTGAACTACATCAAACACGTGGGAAAATATGTCGGAATTACATTGATAATTAACAGATACGTGTGTTCGTAAATAAGTGCCACTGACGAATAATGATATAAATGCTTCTATAGCTAATACAATTTGAGGAGTTAGTCCATGCAATTATTTCGTTAATGTTGTAACTTGATTCATATTTGACCTGACTTATTATAGGCTAGTTAGAAATGCTGTTGGCTTTTGTACATATAATCCAAATCGTGTAATGGATTGTTGCTTTATATGTAATATTTTAGTCTTAGCTGAGCTTAATTGGAGTGATATCCCCCCACTTGGGCTAGCTTTCGAAAGAATATGACATCTGTGTAGGAAAATTGGCTGGCATCGCAGAAGCCGTGAATATCAACTTTGGATTCTTGAATCGTCTGAATGAACCAGCAATATTCTTAATATTCAAAATTTAGAATTTTCATCATTGGTTTCCGTCATCCACGTTTATGTTGTTAGATATAACTTGAGGTGATAGTTTTGATAAGTTTTAAATTGTTTTTAGCAATTGCTGGTTTAAAGCTTTTTTGCTTTACTATAGCTAACAATAACTCAGATGCAGGGCCGTACTTTACCGTTATAATAAATTAAAATAGCGGATTGATTTTATTGGATCAGACCACCAAATTATTTTCTGGTAATTTGTACCGTTTGGAGAAAACAGACTAGACTGAATTCATTTTGTGGTGCTTTGGCAGCAGGAATTTCAACCATGTGGTTAATTGCTTCATATTCCGTGATGACAACTTTAAAAAAAAGTCGTTGCATGAAGCGGCATTCCTCCCCACGGAGCCTTTGAATTGCAGACGTGAATCCAAGCTGTATATCTTTCAAGCTGTTGGGTGATTTTTAAATGATAGCTTTAAGTGATGAAGCTACTTTCAGCATTTTTTAAAAATGTTTTATTAAATGGTTTTTACAAAATGTTTTTTCGGGCGAAAGAATTCTTTCTACATTCTGAATTGTTTCGATCTCTCAAAATCCTCTGTCAGCTTGAACCAATATTTAATACCTCATTTTCCGTTTTAAGCGAGAGCTTGCATTGAAATTGGGCTGTTTCCATTCAAATAATTGGCTTGCTCAGTACAGGCTCGTTTGGACTATTTTTAATTTGAGCATTTTAAAGAAGGTCGAAAAAGTATTAGGCTCTAATAAGAATATCGATGTTATTCCATTGATCAAAATATGGTTCTGCTAGTTTGGGACCGAAGGACTGTTTTATATTGTTTTGCAGATGTCCTGGTGGTAGCGGATTTGTAATTTTTGAAATTATGTTCTAATGGTCGAATGTTTAGTATGAGTTGACTTTTAGATATTATGGAGTTTGTTTGGCCAAGTGGACTAATGAAAATCCAAACGTTTCGCTTCTTCTAATTTAGGCATTCTAAACCGGCTTGTGCGCCTGAATCTAATAACTCTCTGTAGAGAATTAGTTGGCCAGCAGAATTACGGATGGGGCACGTTTTAATACCTTAGTATCTTTTCTGTATGGTATGTGACTTTGTTCTTCTTGGGGTTAATCTTAGTGTCCCGAAACAATCATCTGTTTGTACGTTTGATACACGATTGGCGATCTACGTCAAACGACTGAAATTTGCTGCATTGAAAGATTTCATATCCCTTGATTTGGCACAATAACTCTCAGTTGAATTCTCAGAACTTTCTGCAGCTACGTGACTTTTTATTAAGAGTTTAGTTGTTGCACGGTTTGATCTGGAAAGTAATGATTTGAGAATGTTTATGCGTTCACCTAAAAATTGGTCAAATTTGTTAAAAATAGAGGTTAGAGGTTAGTGGCTTCTATGTTTACTCGTATTACACGGATATTCAACTTTACAAATCCTTTTCAAATCCTCAACCAATTAGCATCCACATGGTAATCTTCCCTTCCACACCATTTCTATAACATTTTTATACACTATTGATTTTTAAAAAAATTGTAATTATTTGTAATATTTTATCAAAAGTTCATTCAACCGAAAATGAAATTAATCTAACACACAACGATTTTATGCGGATTAACGATTTTTGGAGACTGGGAACTTATTTTAGTTTTGTTTGATTCAACCCAAAACCTAATATTGATATTTTTTTTGGCACACTATACATGGTAACAAGAACAACACCTACCCGAAAAAGTGCAATAAATTAATCAGTTGTTAAACAAGGGGATTACGTCATGTAAAAAAATGTTATGAATATATTTATATATAACGTATATCCATAAATACATAATTTATATTTATAGCATTTTTGTGTTGTGTCAACAAATTAATTTGTTGTTGTTTTTTTTTATTTTCCAAAGGGTTAAATGGGTAAAATGAACAATTGCTTAAGGGTATGAAATTATTTATTAAAATGATTATTAGTAGTGCGAGTGGTGGCCAAAATGTCCTTGTGTTACTTATGGTTTGAATTTTGTGTTACTTATGGTTTGAATTTGTAATACTTTAAAAATTTAAGCACTGGAATACTCCTTCTGATCACATCTTTAAAAACTTTAAGACAAATGATTTACTGAAATTTAGCATGTGAAACAGTTTTTGAGATTTTTGTTATAATATGTTAATAATGGTGTTCTTGTGGGGTAATGTTGACGGTTCAGTTAAGATTTATTTTCAAAATTGAATGTTTGTTTTGATGTTGTTTACCTAAAGAAATTATCGTTGTTGGTTGGTTACAGTTTAATTTGTAATTTAATTTGGTGTTTAAATTGGAAGTTTTTCGTCATTTTTTAATTGCCCGAATTCGTGGCCATAATTTAAATTTGTCTCTTAAAAAAATTATTTTGATTATTAAATTAAGAAATTATTTAAAATAGGTATACTCTTCGGTCAACCTGCACATTATATATAAAATAAAGTTCAAAACATTCGTACACTGAAAAAAAAAAAAAAAACAACTCACACCACATATACACCAAAACTAATTAAATTATATATGCATGTAAATGAATGGCACACACAAACAAAAAATAAAAAAATGGAATTTCAAACCACGCATTACAGCAACACAAAATTAATTAAAAAAATATAAAAATTTTAAAACTACTCCAATAATTTATTAGGTTTACATGAATTGGGTTGTTGCTGTTAGATTTATAATAAATTTTATTTTTTTTTGGTTAAACATTTTTAGTTTCTGGTTGTGGTGTAGGTTCTGTGCCGAGGATAAAAATATTTTCCAACTTTTACATTAAAAATTTGTATAGGATTAGTTATAATATATATATATATATATATATATATATATATATATATATATATATATATATATATATATATATATATATATATATATATATATATATATATATATATATATATATATATATATTTTTTAAGTTTAAAAAACTGAAAAATGTTTGATTGTTTATAGTGCAGAACAGCCTAACTTATCGAGTGTCCATTAAATACATGAATATTTATTGTGCATTTTTTGTAAAAATATAAAATTTAATCTACGCCGATACTAAATTGGCAGTGCATTTAAAAGATGATCTCCACAAACCTATGAAACATATTTCATATACCTTAATCTAAAATAAAGATGTAGATGCAACTTAAATTAGAGACCAATGCAACTTAAATTAGAGACGTTGATGCCAAGGCACATATTTTGAACTTTTTTGGGGTAAATGTTTTCTAACAAAGAAGAAGTAAATTGTTCCGACTTTGCTAGTGTTTGTATTGACTACCGGTTTAAAGAAATTTAGGTTAGTTGTAATGATTTAGAGAAACAGATTTGGTGGATTTATATTCTCTTTATTTTCTGTTTTCAATGAGGAAGTGTTGTTGATGAAGACGACGATGAAGCATCATCCCTAAATGAATTAGAAAATGCAACATACTTATACTGCGACAAATCATTTTTTGTTGCGAAATCTAACCTCTTATAAATTTCAATTAAACCTGAATCCACACTACTTTCATCCAGGAGGTTGTGGTAATTGCCCTAGATTCTAATAAAACTTTTAGTATCGTTAAATGATTTCAATAATCTTAAAACTTTTATAATCTTTTTTTTGCATAAATTGATGTGACTTCCGGAATATGTTTTTCCAGCATTCCACTCTAACACAAAGTTGTTGCGCAAAAGTCTTCCCGAAAATCTGAAAAGTCTTCCCGAATTATCTGAAAATATTAAGAATTAAATAACAGAAATTACGCAAATAATTGTTTACTCCGTACCCCTCTCACCTTATTTTTTCACAATTTTCTTCCATATTTCGCGTTTTAAATTTATTTTTTTTTATATTGTACTAAATTTATCTTTGCGTTCCTTGCGTAACCCCGTTTCCGTTCCTCCTGAGACTCTCCATCATTAATCTTGACATTGTCCATATTGTCCATATTCATGAGTTTGAAATTTTAGATATGTTACCAGGATTCTATTTAGGCTCCATATCAGAATCATACCCATCAACATTTCGTTCGGTATTGATTATTTCTGGTAATCATATTAGAATAATAATTTTCACGTTCTACTTTTGTTGCTTCGATCTATGTCATATCACCTACCAATAAAGTTATCCTTTCCATTGACATTTTTCTGCCAACTCATTTTTGAGCATACCACACATATGCTTATCGAAATTTAATTTTCTAAAACATTTCCGTTACATCATAATATGTAAATACATATTTTGACATTTTCTTTTAAAAATTTACAGAAAATAACTCTATAACTCTACAAATGCTAACAAAATATTGTAAGCAAACAATGCAAATCCAAAAATATAAAAAAGAGAAAACATAAATTTCAAGGAAACTTCCTTATTTATATACAAACGTAAATATGAAAAATAAAATCAACCGGAAAATGAATTATACATACATACGAGTTTATGGATTTAGTGAAAAAATCGTTATTTGCTTAATCGCGGGCATACAAAACATGATAATACTATATATGAAAATAAAGGAAATTAGCTAAATCGATTTTTCATACGCAAGTATTTACTTAGTTGGAATAAAAAAAAACAAATTTCATTCTATCAAAGAGATGTGGTATGGTATGGTATGGTATTAATACAAAACGCTGATAATAATTTTATTTCAAAATAAATAATATTAATACATGACGGATATGATTTATGTTTTATGCTAAGCCCGTTTTATTAATTAGCCTAACCATATATACCGTAACCAAATATAGTTTAGTATCAAAAATGTAATTAAAAAATTATAATCAAAAATTTATTGTAGATTTGGATATCAGATTTATCTCATTTAATTTATGTTTTTATGTTTCTTTCTATGTATATCTACGAGTATCTAGTAATAATAGTTAAGTAGAGTAAAAAGTTTATATATATATATATATATATATATATATATATATATATATATATATATATATATATATATATATATATAAATATAAGTGGTTTTTTTGTTTAGAATGTACAAATTTATTTTGGGAAAAGGGTTGACTTCATTTTCCTTCTTTTTTATTTGTGCTTCTTGCTAAAATTCTAGGAAAATAGAAATTTTTCTACATTTAAATATTTAATATAAATGTAATAAGAAAGCAAAATATGTATATACAATTTAGATAAAAACTATTAAAATTATTATTACAAGTATATTTTTTTTATGTTAAAGCAAAATTAATTTTTAAATATATAATTTTTTTCAAAATTATTTTAATGAATTTAGATTCTTTTACTATTTAATTAATGGTTGGCGTACATGTATAATTTTAGATAAATTATTTATGCTTATTGAAGTAGATACGCTATATAATTATTTATATCTAAAAGTTTAATTATTTCTTGTCGAGTGAATTTCATAAAATTATCTGTTTCAAAAAGCTTTTCGAAATATGTTTGAACAGGTATAAGGACTTGAAAACGCCTGGTATGGAATATATAATATTACGTATTTGAAATCATATATATATATAACTTGTCAAAACATTTCTAAATATTGTTTTAATTTGTTAAAAGATTGATTGATAATCAATATAAATTTACTACATTGAATATCAATGATATTTTGAGTTGTTGTTGTCAATTCCTTGTTTTACTATTAAGTCGTATTTAATTATTAAAGTCAACAGAAATCTACTTGTTGGCTTAATTTTGTAAGGATTAGTTGATAATAGATTTAAATTTAAATTTTGTAAGGATTAATTGATAATAGATATAAATTTACTATATTTTAGTTCAATGATATTTTTTGTTGTTGTCAGTCGTTGTTGTTGTCAATATTTTGTTTTACTAATAAGTCGTATTTTCCATTTATTAAAATCAATATAAATGTATTTGTTGCCTAGTTTGGATAGAGATTTATTGGTAATCACTAGAAATTTACTATATTTAAGATCAACGATATTTTGATTTGTTGTTGTCAGTCGTTGTTGTTGTCAATATCTTGTTTTAGTAATAAGTCGAATTACTAAATTAATAAAATCAACAGAAATGTATTTGGTGCTTAATTTAGTTAGAGATTTATTGGTAATCAGTATAAATTTACTTTATTGAAGATCCATGATATTTTGAGTTGTTGTTGTCAATCGTTGTTGTTGTCAATATCTTGTTTTAATATTAAGTCGTTTTTTTTATTGATTGAAATTAACAAAATGGATTTGATGGCTAAATGTGGTAAGAGATAAATTGATAATTAATAGAAATTTACTACATCGTCGATCGTTGATCTTTTGAGTTGTTGTTGTCAATCGTTGTTGTTGTCAATATCTTGTTTTACTATTAAGTCGTATTTACCAATTATTAAAATCAACAAAAATGTACTTGTTGGCTTAATTTTGTAAGGATTAATTTGTATTCAATATCAATTTACTAGATATTAGATCAATGATATTTTGAGTTGTTGTTGTCAGTCGTTGTTGTTGTCAATATCTTTGTCTACTAATAAAACGTTTTCTTAATTATTAAAGTCAGCAGAAATGTATTTGGTGCTTAATTTAGTTAAAGATTTATTGTATGATTAAGATCCATTATTTAGATCCATTATTTATTGTATGAGTTAAGATACATTTGTATAAATTTGCTATATTGAAGATCAGTAAAATTTTGAGTTGTTGTTGTCAACATTTTGTTTTACTAATAAGTTATATTTCCCAAATATTAAAGTCAACCGAAATGTATTTTTTTGGATTAATTTGGTAAACGATTAATTGATAATCAATATAAATTTACTATATTGAAGATCAATGATATTTTGAGGTTGTTGTTGTTAGTCGTTGTTGTTGTCAACTGCCATATTTCTCAAATATTAAAGTCATCAAAAATGTGTTTGTTGGCCTTATTTGGTTCAAAATTTATTGGTGATTAACATAAATTTTCTATATTGAAGATTACTGTTATTTTTAATTATTGTTGTAAGTCGTTGTTATTGTCAATATTTTGTTTTCCTAATAACTCGTATTTTTCAATTATTAAAATTAACCGAAATGTAGTAGTTAGTTTGGTTTGGGAAAGAAGAGATTAATTGTTAATCAATATAAATTAACTATATTGAAGATCAATGATATTTTGATTTGTTGATGTTAGTCGTTGTATTTTTCAATACCTTGTTTTACTATTAAGTCGTATTTTCCAATTATTAAAATTAACAGAAATATGTCAGTTGCTTAATTTGGTTTAAGATTGATTGATAATCAGTATCAATGTGTTACATTAAAGATCCATGATATTTTGAGTTATTGTTGTTTGTTATTGATGACGTCAATATCTTTTTTTTAATAAGAAGGTGCATTGCCCGATTATTAAAATCAACAAAATTAGCTTAATTTGGTAAGGTAATAATTGATCTGTACACTGGTTCCGTAGATTCCGCAGATTAGTCGTCTATGACATTATTTGATTCAAATCTGGAAAAGTGGTTTAATATAGTTTTTGAATTTTTACCTTGATATATTTCCATTTTACAAAAGTTTGCCAAATCTATTTCCATATTCTGTTGTTAATAAATAAAACAGAAAATATTAAACCTATATATGGTGATTGGTATACTTATTTCAGCATATTTTTGTCAGTGACATTTTAGATATTTTGACGTAGTGTAGTAAGTTACTGACCAAAGAGCTATTTACATAATTTAATCTTGTTCTAGTGACACAATTGTGTGGAAATCAAAGGTTGACTATCTTTATATATTATTCACTAATTCTTAACAAGTAGTTCAAAAGTTTCTTAAGGGACGCAGTTTGGAACGTTTACGGCTTTTGTTCTTTGAGCAACAGTTTGTAAATATTTTTTATCGTTCTTAACGATTAAGTATTTTGGTTGAATGAAAAGATTTGACGAAACTCCTACAAACATGGTTCTTTATAATTTAAATTTATTTCGAGAAATACAAAGCGAACAGAAAATATCATTTTTCTTCTTATTTTACTTATTTTTTTGTAATATACCAGTGAAACTTAGCATGTTCTTCTTTTAAAAATTGTGAACATGACAAAAACTTATCGTATGATTAAATTTCCTTACCCAACAAATATTGTACGAAAACCATGTTACGCTAATGGTTTTGCTTTTCTGGCATCTACTTCTTTATTAAAATTAAATAAAACCAACATATGCATAATTACGTGTAAAGAAGCACGTAATATTTATATAACATAATATTATTTATTGTGAAATCACTTTAAAAATTCGAGTGGAATGTGTTTACCCTTCTTGTTACATACGAAAAAAATAAAAACGAAGGAAAAATCATTAAATTTTGGTTTTTATCCCAATTTTAACTATATAGAAATTAAAACCATTATTTTGTTTTGAAAGGAAATTTCTTAAAAAAATTAACAAAAACAACAAATTGAGTTTAACAGTTCAATGAATATAAAAAACTTTTTTTTTTATTTATAAAAGAGAGAAAAATTTTCCCAAACCAAAAGAGTTAAAAGCTTCGACTTCATTTTAATTTTTTGTAGTTTTTCATGATTCAATTGAAGAGGAAAGAAGAAAAACATATTTCCTTTATATAATTGAAAAATGCAATTAGTTTTTTTTCTTATTGTATATATATATATACGATACAATTGTTACAATTGATTGCTTTACTATGTTTTTGTAATTTGAAAATATTTCTGTTTTTGCTATTAGCTTTTGTTTTTGTGCAAATTAATTTTTTTAAAATTATTTTCGGCAGAGCTTTTAATGAGGATGGAAAAATATTAAAATTTATTCGACGTAAGTTTGGAAATTCAATTATTTTTGTTTGTGATTTGTTTTGTTGTTTTTTATTTCGTGTTACATTTTCTAGATTTGTTTTGAGTTTGTTTTTTTGTTATAAATTTATGGTCTGTATAGTGTTTGCTGCAATTAATGGGTTTTCCTTTTTCTATTAAATCGGGTGGTTTTCATTTATATATAGATGATATCTTTTACTCGACTTAGTAATTTGGAATTACTTAGTAATTTGACTTAGTAATAGGGTTTAAAGTGTTTTTTGACTGGTTGGTTAAAAAGCTAAAGTTCCGAAGTTGACGAGACTGGTGAACAGTTGATTAAAATTTTGAGAATATGCTAAATTAAATAAATATAAGTAAATAAAATAATAGTAAATATTGTAATCCTTGATGCAAAGTTATCTTTTTGTTGATTTGAGTGAACCCTAATAAAATTTCTAGACGAACACAATTCAAACTGTAAGTAAGTTCTTTTATTTTAAACTATAATTCCTGGGGTTGTAATCCTTCGTAAATTGACCTTTCTCTCTCAAATCAAATCTGAATCTTTGTTCTTCATTAACTGGTTAATTACCAGCTCTTCGAGATACCTCATCTTAACACCCATCAATAGTTCGAAAGGTGTCATTTTGATAGTTCTTTGATCTTTTACCAGACTTTTAGACCATTATTCGATATTGTTTTAAGAACAAGTATTATAATTTTGTTGACTTGCCTAGTATGGCTATTGGCTTTTTTCATCACTGCAGTAACGTTCCGATGCACAGTTTTTTCGTCGAAAAAATACTCTTCAAAATCATTTGAAGTAAAAACGGTGGGATATTATTTTGTTGACGTGTTGAATTACAACTGTTTACTAACTCTTTTGAAGTACCTTTTTGGCAGTTCTGTTTTCAAGGGCATAACCAATTGGATTCAGAAAAAGCATCTATATATAACATCGAAAATATACTTATAACATTTAATTGTTATATAGTCATACATGGCCTAGATAATCCACATTTAAAATACATTTAGTACAATTTTTATGAAATGATCCTCTGTTCCTCTGTTTCGAATGTTCTTTGGTTCAGAGAAATGCTTAATAGTCTTATTTTTTTGTCATTTGGTGACTACAAAACCGAAAAAAACCTCAAGTCTCAATTATTTCATCTGCTAAGGCTCTTTTGACTTGAATCGTTGTACGAATTTGACTGACAAAAGCTGCCACACTTGTTTCTTATTCAATGACTACTGTCAAATTTAGTTTATTCATATTATATTATATCTTTTACACCTTCCGGTGACACATTGGTAATAGTTTGTTGAGTCAATTATAAGATCCGTTGATAAATACGAATTAACAATCGTTTATATGACTAAGTTATTTTGCTTTTACCAGTGGATTCTGTTTCATACAAAAATTCCAAAATCCATATTTTTCGTTTCATAACATGTCAAACTCGCCAATTTAACAAGCTTATGAACATCTTAAATTTAATTTGTGACACAACAATTCAAATAAATCGTTCAAAATCCCCCAATAAACAATAAAACGAATTAGTTCGAAAAATCATTCACTTCAATACAATAATTGAGAAAATAATAAAAAAATAAATTTATCAAGATGAATGACATTCTTGACATACTTTCGAACACATTCCACAGTATATTTAATATATCGGGGGACGTAACGTGGTGACTTTAATTTCTATTTATACTGTTTTCGTTTTATTTTTGAAATCTAGCAAAAAGTTTCTAATAAAGCATAGCCACATGAAAGTTGTATGTTTTGTTTTAAAACACGCCATGGCCATATATTTGAATTGATTACGTGTTTATTGTTAAGTTTAAATTACATCAACAAATAAAACAAATTTTCCAAAATTCTATATTCGTGATTTTCATCTCGCATGAAAACAACAAAAAACACAATACTAAAGAACCATTCTTCATTGCTGTTTTTTTTTCACTTTATATTATATTAAATGTAAATGTTGTTTAATGTCTTTGTAAATATCAAACAAAATCGTTAAATTATGCTATTGTTGTGCTGTTTCGAGAAGAAATACTCAAATATATGTTTTACACAATTGTATTTGTATTACGATACGATGAGTCGTTAACTTTTTGAGCTTTAGCAAATATATATAATTGTAAATCAGTGCCTTTTTGTTAATCGAATGAAGTTTTTTGATATCCTAACCTATAGTCCTCCAACTTTAAGATACGTCAAAGGAATATTTTACAGTCGTTAAAGCTTCTACACTTGTGTTTGATATAATGTGCTGATTATATAGTTTTCTAGAAAAGCTCTCATATAACTGTATAAAATAGATGTTCTCGTTGAATATGGCCCTGTGTTCAATGGTATTCCAATGACTTGTAAAAAACTTATAAGCGAGCATATAATATCTTTAAAATTTCCTCACATAAATTCCAGGCGCGGTGGAAGGTATACTATATATCAGACATGATAAAGCATCGGCTGAAACTTATTGCTCTCGAAAGAATTTGATGGTCCAAAAATGAAAACCACGCTATCTTATTAGGCAGTGGAGTGTTCTCAGCAATCTTTGTGTTAGGTTATATGTAAAAATATAGGTTTGTACTATTAGTAATGAACGTCATGAACTAAACTTTCATGAACAGTATGATTTTTCGTTAAAATCATACTGGTTGGTTCGTCGGATCTGGTAAAGATGATTGGCTCAATCTTCCGCCTATATACTCTAAGGGTAGTAACATATTTTTATCTATGAACGGCTCGATTGATGATAATTAGTAATTTTGTGACAGTGGTACTTTTTTGGTAATGTTAGTAAATTCGGTTTTAAATTCACTTTGCAGGATAACAATTTCAGCGTCATTTAACTCAGTTGGAGTTATTGTATGCGTGTTATTAGAAATTATGTTTTTTGCGTCATCTTCCAATCTTTAATATATAATATACCATCACATTTAGTATTTTAGTCCATGATATAAGATTGAGGGTTGTGTTGCCTTCTGTGAAAACCTTGACGAACATTAACTGTTCTTCTAACGAGGCATCAGGCACTTCCACTGCTAATAATGTTACATTTGGCCAATTTATTTCATTTTAACTCAACCATGATGGTCCGTGCAAACATCGTTGTAATAAGGGTTGATAATAAGGGTGTCAGATGTCTATGGGAAACTAGGTTTTGTGAGGTGGAGTTCTTGCTCAATAATTGGTTATGTAATTTGGTAAAATACGTCCCATTCTCATTTATAAGAAGTCATATCTTATGCAGTAGAATTTAAAAAACAATTATGGTAGGTGCAAGCCAACCTAATGGTTCAAGCCAAATAATGGTATTATTTGGATGCTGCCGAAACAATTTTTCATTTGGTTCAATTTAACTGATCATTATTTTGTTGTACCTTAAAATAAAATAGGCCATCAACCGCATTCCATACACTCCAGTATTTTATTACTAATCGTTTTCAATCAACTTTGGTATTTTTTTTGAGTTTCGTGTTGGGAAAACGAATTCAAAATCTCTTGAGAATTAGATTTCTATTTTTGGAAATTGAAACCGGCTTGCCTAATATAGGTGTAATTGTTATTTTCAGTCGTTTGACCCGTGTGACTGTTGGGTGCTCTTGGAATGATTTGTTTGTTGTATTTTTTGTTAAAAATGTCAATAGCATCGTCTATATGGACCATAATTGTCCTATACATCTTTTATATATCCGCAACAACTGCAACTGCGTGCTAATGGATTCTTAAATTTATAGTAAATAAGACATTACAGGTTTAGAGATAATCCTGAGCTCGTTTTGCATGATGCGTCAAAGACGACTCGTAATTTTGTAGTGCTACTGCTGGGTTTTACAATGGCAACAAATAAAACTTCTTATCAGCTTGTTGTGTAATGTTGGGTGATGATATAATGCTCATATTCCCCAAAGCAATATATACACTTAAGGTTTTATATACGGTCCATAAAATTCTGGTAACTTCAAACACTTTCGTTACATGGCAAGTAATCGTTGGTAGGCTCCATTGTACAAGGTACCCAATAGAGGTGTTAGATTTTTGAACTACCATCTGGCTACAAATTGGCCAGTCTTAATTCTTCTGATAGTTTGTTTATAAAATAATTCGTAATAATTTGTAATGTCATTCGTTAGGCACTATGGTATAATTTCCACTAATTACCAACATTTTTGTAATTCGCTATGGAGATTGTCGGTTGTATATGAAAAGTGAATCTGAGGTGATATATACATATATAGATTTTTTTTCTGCTAGTAATTAATTATCGAATGATCCTACAACTAACTAGCCAAACTTAGAAGATTGCATAGTAGAAAATCCTTCAATATGTAACGTTTTCTGGATTAAGCACTTCAAAGAATGCATCTACTCCAAAAAATACTTTTATTTTGCTTGCGGTTTTTAAAATTGAGGATCTGCTTGCTCAGATGTACTAACGACTTGTCGAACTTTACTAATCGCTTTGGTAATTATGTGACAATGCTGCTGATGACATGAGTCGAGACAAATAAGTTAGAGTGGTTAGTTTTGATAGTTTGTCATATCGAAAGAGCTTCTCGTTTTCATAGCTGATGTTGATGTTACACCGTTAATTGATAAAACAGCCTGAATATAATTTATAGTCATATATGCTTTGCGCACAATATTTGGTGACTCACAACGTTTGCTAGACGGAATTTAGCAATTCCGATGTAGTTGGAGTTGACCGGTGCGTCGTTGCCTACATATGTGGTTGTCTACAAGCTATGTACGTAAATGTGGATTTGGAACTAGGATAGAGACGAACGATTAAATGGTATATTTTAACGATGTTGTAGCGCCGCCACACATTTCTAGTGCGTCACACCGTTTATTTAAAACATCGAATAATGTTTCTAACTTAGGAATTTGTTCATCTCGTCTAATTCCTAATTATCGTCTAATTTGTTCAATAGACTGTTTATAATCTATACGGGTCGCGTGTTTCTGCGTTAAGTTCTAGTGCTCAAATTTCACGGATTATTTCGTACAACGTCTCCTTTAATAGACAAAATTCCTTTACATTAGCTCAAAAAGCAAAATTGTTTGCCCAAAAAGCGTATGTGTTATAGTGAGATTATTTTTGTTGTATTCATTACACAATTTTTTCTAAGCTCCTGAATAATTATTTTCCGTGATATAAAAATGCGTTGTATAAAAGATATGCCGCTTTACCCGAAAGTAAACCTTTCAATATTTGCAATTTATGTATAAATCACTAATATTTTGATTATTAAGTACCGTTAAACAGGTCATAAAACGATTCCCATAGTATTTGTAGTCTCCAGAAAATTGTGCTATGTTTACTTTGGAGAGACGCACGTATTGCGACACATTCACGTCTTCATAAAAGGTTTTAATCAACTTGTTCAGTAATAGGTTAAATTTTCAAATAACTATAAACCTCGGTGTCATTAAGGTGGTATACCGCTCTTTTAATACCTCGAGTCGAGTTGTAATATCTTCGATACCAGTACCTTCATAAATTACATCTGTAAATTGCCTAATAATAAGCATTTGATTATAAGCTCGATCACGGAGCCATTATGACCTGTCGGTAATTATTTAAAACCTTTAAACTTCACTTGGGTTTTCTTTTTATTATTGAGAATTTGAGATAAAATGTCTATTTATCTGACTTTTAATGGGAAGTCGATTTTATCTTTGCGCTGTTTTTTGCATATAGCTTATTATAATTACATTGGTAGTCGATGGCTCGCAACGGTAATGCTTTAATTCTTATAAAATTAAAATCACATGTTCTCAAAATTTTTTAATTCAAGCAATATAGCAAGAAACATACAATATATGTAAATACCAATAGATTAGTAGAAATATTTTATAAACTAACTACAAATGGATTGATCACAAAAATGATAAACCGATTAAGGAGAATGCTTTTGTCGCCTTTTCTCAAGAACCATTTTTAAGAAACATTTGTAATGTGAATCGATTCCTAGAAACTTTATCAATTGTATTACAAGAACTTTTTACTATCTGAGTTATTGAGATGTTTCTACAGTCGATGAAATTTCGAAGAATTTCGGATTATATGTTGATATATTTTCTTTAATTTGTTTTTGAAAAAGTTGTCATTCAAGTATATAACAATGACGAAAATTAATGTTGAATCTTGGTTATCAAGAAATGCTGACAATATTATAGGTCTTATGTTATGTTTGTATAAGTAAAGTGGTTTCGCATATTAATAAACTTTACATTCTGTATAGGGTTATTTGAACTTTTGAAATAAAATAATCTACTAATCTTTGTTTGTTTCTAGATTCCAGTATTGGATTACTCATAGAGTAGAGAGTCACTTCTGTATTAGCTACAATAAATGTATTTGCCATACTGATATAATGCTAATTTATCGTCTTTTTTTTTGTGAACTCTGTAATTAATCTAGTGAAATTCCTTCCAAAACCACACTTATTAAACTTTTAAATCTAATTAAAAAACTACCAAACCTATATAATTTTATTTCGACAATAAAATTATTTCGTCATAAAAACCGAAACTATATTTTTATATAAAACTAAAATTAATGAATAAAACCACAAACACACAAACTAAACTAGTAACTACACAAAGAAAACCATTCTTATTTCATAAAGTTCTTGAGAATAACCAAACCGACAACAAAACCAGTATGAACTACAAAAAAAAATTCCAAACCACAAAATAATTCCCATTAAAAGACAAGTCAACAGAATAAAGTAAATAAACTTCATCTATGACAACAAATGTCTTAAGTCTTAAAGCTAAAGTAAATTTATTTTACAAGAATTTTCTTTTATATTTTTGATTTTATACTTTAGCTTTCCTATAGATATTATCTTTTGATTAATAATCAACTAAAACTTTTTCCATCTTTTTGTTTTTTCAACAAAAGCAAGATACCATGCGAATCAAAAACTGTAAGATTCCATTTAATTCTATCTGGAACACATATACAAAAACAAATGAAAATTGAATAAAACAAAACCAAACAAAATGAAAAATTTACTATAATACTGTAATTTTAGGGCATTATGTAACGACTTAAAGCTTTTTATAATTTTGAACAGTTATAGTTAGTAGCAGCATAAGTAAAATACGAACATTAAATTCCTGCAGACTATTTTTTTGTTACTCTTTTCCATTTTTATCACGTTTTTTGTATAGTTTTTACCAATAGTGCTACCGGTAATTGGATACACGTATTGTTTGATGTTGTTTTTTAATTTCGAGTTTCAGTTTCGTTAATATGAAAGTTTTATAGTATCTCTAGTGCAGTGAAATGATAGTGACTAAAAAGTTGGTTTCATCGTAAATGATTTAAAATTTAAATCATTACTATGGAAATGATTAAATTTTTCAAAAGACCATTTCATTTATGTAATTGCCCTAATAGTACACATTAATTCCACAATAAATTGCCCTAATAAATTTGCGAGACAAGCACTTATGAATTGATTGTTTTGCCAACAATGATATACATTATGCAGAACATTATCACATTTTGTAAACTTACATCCTGTTTTGCTTTATATACGAGTATATATATATATATATATATATATATATATATATATATATATATATATATATATATATATATATATATATATATATATATATATATATATATATATATATATATATATATATATATATATATATATATATATATATATATATATATATATATATATATATATATATATATATATATATATATATATATATATATATATATATATATATATATATATAATATATATATATATATATATATATATATATATATATATATATATATATATATATATATATATATATATTATTAGTAAATATGTACATATATACACAACGTTTTACAATCTAAATGACTTTTGTTTTACATACTGACGCCATTGTTCCGCATTCAATTATGCAGGAAAACAAACTGAACAGAAGAGAAAAATCCTAACGAAATCATCAACAAAGTTTATGATATTTTTTTTGTTCCACCGCTTTTACTCATTCTGTGTACGTTCTTGTTATGACTTTTTGCTTTGTTTTATGAAAAACTTTTGATTTTTTTTGTTTGCTTTCCGAACTTTTAGATTCACTGTATATATCTTTATATATATAAAGCTAGCTTTTTTATTTCACGTTATTATTATTGTGATTCATTGTTGGATTCTATTTTCATTTGGTTCTGTGTTTTCCATACCTAAATTGAATTGATTGTTCGAACAAAGGAATGGGAAACAATGACAGTAAAGAAAAAGAAGAAACATCATTTAATCTCTGAAAGACAAAACCATTTTGCCAAGTTGGTTTCTTTCGAAATCTTCGACGTGCATTGGAAAACAGTATAAATATCTTTGAAAGGTATAATACAACAATAACATATAGAATGATTTTGTTTTTTTTTACAAAACTTGATGTAATCAAAAATAAATAAACTTTATCATAGTCAGTATCTGAGTAAACTTATATTAGGTAAATATGCAGAACATTACAAAAATAATCACCTGAAATGCGAACCTAATAATAATAAAACGCCTTTTACAGGCTCTGACCGAGGCAATAGCCTGATTCAATAGGTTTCGATCTCAAGTTTATTCTTCGTATTGTAATTCTATAACCAGAAAAACAAGTCGTTCTTACACCGTGGAGCTATTGTCGCCGACAGTGACCTCTGCGACTAACTAATGACGGCTCTCCTTTCAGCAGTCCTTTTATTTACATTCGCAGTCCTTTTATTTCATGAACGTGGTCAGGAATTTTCATTAAATTCCTGATTTCGTGATTGAATAAAATTAATTAAGTGCGTCGTCATCGTCGTTACATGCGCTCTTACGCATGATTCTTCTTTCAAATGTCATAAATCATCTCTCATACTTAATTGTCGCGGTTTAACTCTCACACCCATCCATGATAACGGGTTTGATCAACACCTTATACAACTTCAGCTTGTTGGCCTTTTTAAAGTAGTTTGGTTTTAGCAGCGGGCGTAAGGCATACAAAGCATGGCTGCCAGCGAAAATACGCACTTTAATATCCCCTCTAATACAGTTATCAGACAAGATATTTGAGAGAATTTGTAACTTTTTCTAATGTGTGGTTACCACTATTAAAACTCTTTGCGTCTTGGTCTCGGTTACCACTATTAAAACTCTTTGCGTCTTGGTCTCTAAAGTCAGTGATCATATATTATGTTTTGATATTATTGATTTTGAGACCAACGGAAGCTTTGAATCATACAAGTGGATCCAATAGTTCTCTGTTACCGTTGCCATTCAATTCAATTACACAGATATCATCTACATATGCAAGAACCTGGTTATAGACTGACGGTAAAAGATGTTTTCCTGAGGAGTTTCACTTTTACTAAAGATAAATGCTATAATATGCGATTAACAGTATCGGAGATGGAGCGTCTCCTTGCCTTCCTCTCGAGCTAATTGGAAAAATTCCTGATAGCTTGTTCTCAACTTTAAGACAACATTGTGACTATACATTATTGTCATGAGCATCGTATTTTATACATTGACAGTATTTGTGAAAATTGTTGATACTCAGTTTGCTCTTCAGATAAATGTGTTTTCGTTGAGAAGACAACAAGGTACTGTAGTTTTAATAACAAATTAAGAAGACCCCCATCTAGTTTGTAAAAGGTATAATCTTAGCAACATTTGTATATGATACAGCTATATCCTGGAGTCTATTTATCGAGTTATTGGTCGCTCGCTCTTATGTTTACATAAACAGATCTAAATACCTCGGCATGACTCTACAATTTGGAAACCAAGAATTGAAAATCAAATAAAAGAAAATATATAAATTCTAAATTACAAATTGCTATCAAAATAAAGTGCTGCAGTCATTTTCACCATACCTCGGACACCATACCACGATAACCCACACATATAGGGGCTTAAGCAAGTTTCATGGAGGTGATTGCAGTAGTACAGAGCTTTTAATGTTTGGAGGTAAAATTTATTGTTTTTCCTCGTCGTTATTCGAATACAATGGAAATAGTGGAAATTCCCTTAAATTTTTAATCCATCCCCTTTAATTAATTTGGGAACTCAACTCAGTCAATGTAAAAATACCGAAGCATTGTTTTTCTTTGCTTATTTCCCTCCTTTGTGAAAACTATTGTAGTTCGCTATGTTATTTTTATTCCTAACAAGTTACGTTAGTTCATTATAGATGAAACAAATGGCATATCAACATAGGGTTAACTATTTATAGTTTAAATCAAACTCGACGATTTGAATTTCGGATATAGAAAACAATTTCACAAGTATATTCGAAAGTTGGGCTATATAGATTTCAAACGATTTGAAATAATTATATAAAAATAATAGCAATATTCAAAAATGAATTTATGCCAACGTATATATCCAACTACATAGGTTTAGAAATACCTTTAATTTTAGATTTCTCGAATACCAATATATAAGACGAATGTAAACGAAATAAAATTGTTTCCGATCATATCGAATAATTAAATAAGGATTTCATTTTTTGTTTTCGTTTGTTTCGGAATATAATAGGATGTTGTTTTCACCGTTGCCTTGATTTCAATTTAGGTATATAGCCACCCAGAATTATATACAAACATAAATTCTGTTGGTTATTTACTTTCGTTTGTATATTGTAGAGTTGTGTTTGTTTCACTTTTGTAATATTATATTACATAAAGATAATTTAATAAAAAAAAATAAAAATAAAAAAAACAGAGAAAATGTTATCCGAATTGAAACTGAAAATCATTAGAAACACTGTTTGATGTAACTAATTTAATTATTTTTACGTTTTGTCTTTGTAAAATTGTGACGGGAAAAAATTGAGGATATTTAATTTTTAACCTGTTTCCTACTTTTTTTATTTTTTATATATTCGACAGAACTTTTGTAATTAATTAATTTTTGCTTTGTTTTATTGTTAAAAGGTGGAATATCCGGTGAAAGGTTGTTGAAGTCCGTTTTCGTAAATGCGTGTAGCACGTGGAGTTTGACGTCGTTTCGAATTGTATTAATTACATTACAAAATAAATATTTTATATAATAATTGTTTACCTCCTACGAAGACAGTTTTGCTTTTTGGTTCTCAATATGATTATAATCTCTTTGATAAAACATTTAAAAACAAAAGACGAATTCTAACCTTTTGGGTAAATCAAACGTTTCGTTTTGTAATAAATATTATCTTGGAATTTTAGCATGCTGGAGATTTCACCTTTGTTGATGTATTTAAAAGTATATCATTTTGATACATATAAATATTTAAATGATGTTTTGACTGTTCCTATAGAGACTGTATAATTTCCTAAACATATCTTTAAATCTGATCAGAGTTCATTCACTTGCCAAGTAATCATCTTTTGACTCAAAAGCAAGAGCTCCTACCTACTTTACTTATACAGCATTATTCCAGTCTTCCATATGTGACATTTGACCTATTATTTTGTTAGATCCTTTGGTTTTATCCTACCAAAATTTTACCTGTTTTTTACCGTTACCCAGGTAACGATCAATATGTTTTTTCAATTGACGATTTCATTTCTTACTTTAGCAGATAGACTACAATTTAGTAGTAATCTAACCAGATATTTCATACAATATGGATTAATGAAATATACATGTTTATACTCACTTCTAGTAAGATCGATGAATGTCTTCCATCAGTAGAGTTTTGCCAAGATCTGGTTTACGGTAAACAATCATGCTTTGATTTGTAAACAGTTGCTTAAGATTAACAATTTCTTATGATAAAAGTATTTCGTTAACTAGATAGCTCTTTTATGTAATAGTTTTTATGTAATAGGTATTAGTTATTCAGGATTTTATGAAAAACTTGTAAACATTTTTTTACCTGTTGTTTTATTAGCAAATGTTTTTTTCGACTGATATAAAGTGTCGATCTCTTGAAGGATTATTATTATTAATACATTTTACAGAGGAAAGTATTTGACAATTGGAAGCACAATTTCGCTGATTTTAAATAAAAAAATTTAAATATAGAACCGAAGTTTATGTGCTTTAAATGGAAAATTGCTGCATTCTGTCTAATTTATAAAATCGATCACTCAACTATAAGTTTAAAATTATCAAGCAATATAGATAGCTTACATAATATTGGGGAGAATCATTCATTTTGAATTCATTTCGTGATCGAACGAAGACAGCCGGAAACTTAGTAACACCTAACAACACAGAGGATTTAAAACAAATTGGTGAGTTACAAGACTGTGTAAAATAGTTACAACCATTTGACGGTATTAAACCCATTATTAAATCAATTAATGCCAACAAAATTGAAGCTGAGGAATTTTAACAGACACAATTAACGTTATCATCGAAACATATCGAACTGAGCCCTTGACGTCTTTATCATGGGATTAAATGAAGATTTAGCAAGAATGCTGATCATTCAGAAGTCACAAACATTTCCAAAGGCTAACACATCTTGCCTGGAGATCCAGAATTTAAACTTTCGAAATTTTGCGGTACATAAGAAGAATATTAATAATTCGGTAACTGCTCCAATAAATCAAATCTTTTCACGGCCAATCTCCAGCAACAAACCAGCTGAATCAGTACTACTTCTTTACTTGAAACCGTATTGAAATGGATGGATTATTTTGTGGTCGTTAAGATGAATCATTAATCTCTGTAAAATAATTTTTTCGAATATTTGACTAAAAATCAGTAAAATCGATACTGGTATGTAATTATCTAGTTCCGTTTGGTTTCCTGGTTACCCGCGGGTTATAATTTTAAGAAATATGAAAATTTCGATTCTCCTATCCAAGTGTTAATGGCCACAATTAAAGCTGGTATAATTAAGTGCCTTAGTTTTTTCATTAACTTCACTGAGACTCCATCATAAACAGAAGCACAATTATAGAATTTATCTCATAAATTATAGAAGACGTATGTTGTCTAAATTAATGAGCTCCCACATTAACGAAATATTTAATTTGTTCATTAACGATTTGTATAGTTGATCACTCACACATATATTCATTTATGTTGAGGTAAGGTATCATTTGATCGAAACAGTCACTGCAGCTATTAGTTATAATTTCTTTAACAAGTCTTCAACTAATTGTTGGTAAATTTATGAGTTTTCTTTTCGTTAATAACTCGCTTCCTGGTTGACTTTTCAGTCAATTCAACCTTTTGTTATTGCGTCAATCAAGAATGATCAAAATTCTTATTGAACCAAGGCTTTTTATACTTTGATTTTTTTATGATTGTGGAGTTTAATTTTTTACAGAAATCCCAGTTGATCCAATTTATTTTTTAACCGATTGATTTTAAATATAATATATTCAAAATTAAAAAATTGCTAGTTTCGGCGGTAAAATTAGAAAAATTTAGCTATATTTAAATAGTGTTTCTTGTTGCTATTCGATGTCACCTTTTTCTGGGAAACGGATTTTTTAACTAAAACAGTTTACTTAAAAATATTTTGACTAAAAATAATTTACCTCAAATAATTTAGCTTAAACTGATTCACCTAAAAACATTTTGTCTAAGAACAATCCATCTAAAACAATTCGTCTAAAATAATTTACCTTTATAAATTTGTCTAAAAACAATTCGCCTAAAACAATTTGTCTAAAACCATTAGCCCATCATGCTTCGCTAGCTATAGTTAAAAAAAATTGCAGCAATTCCTGGTTGGTGTAAAATGAAAATATTCGTAGCAAATTTAATTAGATTTAGTTTTTACCACAGCCCGGATACATGCATGGGACTTGTAGGGTAACGTTTTAAGTACAGTTTGCCATACGTTGTAGCTTATAAACCCGTAAATATTTAAATGAGCTTACGTTTTCAATGGGCACACAAAGTGCATTACATCCAGATCTATAGAAAGACAAAGTGAATGATACATAAATGGATGATCTTGTATTTCACAACTCAAGTTAAAATACATTATTTTGGATTTAGCACTAAGTATCATATCATGTGTGTAAAGCCATTTTTTAACAAAATCATGTCATTTTTAACTTTACATTCTAATTAATCCATGTCTGAATTGGAGTATATAAATGCGGTGTCATCAGCAAATCCACAACATTTCCATCCAAATTGAGGTCAAAAATCAAATTAACATATGTAAAAAAGAACAATGGTCCTAAAACCGAACCCTGAGAGACTCCAACATTTACAACTATGTCATCACTATATTTATTTGGTTTACACAAACACTCTGAACTTTATTTTGCATAGATACGATTCGGCGAAAGAACGATGATATGTAATAAAATTTGATGGTTACTGTATCAAATGCCTTTTTAATATCTTTGAAGAGACAG
>OY744477.1:150586348-150616249 GCA_963556175.1 Tipula confusa
CAAATTGTCACTTGGGTATATATATATATATATATACATATATATATATATATATATATATATATATATATATATATATATATATATATATATATATATATATATATATTATATATATATATATATATATATATATATATATATACATATATATATATATATATATATATATATATATATATATATATATATATATATATATATATATATATATATATATATATATATATATATATATATTATATATATATATATATATATATATATATATATATATATATATATATATATATATATATATATATATATATATATATATATATATATATATATATATATATATATATATATATATATATATATATATATATATATATATATATATATATATATATATATATATATATATATATATATATATATATATATATATATATATATATATATATATATATATATATATATATATATATATATATATATATATTATATATATATATATATATATATATATATATATATATATATATATATATATATATATATATATATATATATATATATATATATATATATATATATATATATATATATATATATATATATATATATATATATATTATATATATATATATATATATATATATATATATATATATATATATATATATATATATATATATATATATATATATATATATATATATATATATATATATATAATGGCAGCCGAAATACAAAAAATGGGTCAGCAGATCCACGTTTTACGAGGAAGTAAAACATGTTCTAGACAATTCATTGTAAGAAGGTTAAAACGAACTAGGACTTTTGTTTTAATTTTGTAAATCATGAGCTGAAAATATTAATTTGAAAATTTTTTCAAATCTAATTTTGCCGACTTGCATACTGAAGATTTGCGCACTAAATTTTTCTCTGTTGACTATATTTTATTGTAAGTATATACCAAATTTTAAACTTAACATCAAACATCATGTAAAATATAATATATTATGTACACATACACAAACATAATAATACATAAATAATATATAAATCATGCAACAAATAAAAAGATGCACGTACTCGTATATGTGATATACGAACACAAGATGGCAAATGTGCATGGAATGATACATAATCTTAATATGTACATACAAAGAAATATTTTATATATTTTGCATTAAGCATAAACCATATAAAATACTTGCTTCAAAGGAAGCAATGTGTTGTATTATACGTATACAGCTTCCACTTAGAAGCCATTTTTTGTTTTATTATTATTACCATTGAACAAAAACAATGAGAAATGTATTTATGCTTAACGAACAAAAAAAACATCGCAAGGTGGAGGAGTGTTCATACATATTAAACATACGAGTAGATACCTTGATATAGGGCGAGTGCAAAGGTACAAATTTAAATGCAATTCTGGATATGTTTCATCACTATTCATCAAACTCGTTCTATGTATATAGAATGCATGTATATAAAGCATATAATTAATGTAATATTTACATAATTAACAAAATATAAAAAATGGACATTATAATAATTAATGAGATTGCATATAAGCTGAATTTTCTTAATTAGTTTTAAGCAAATATATGGCTGCGGTCTTCCATAAATTTTAAGTTAAAAAGGCGTCATTGGTAATTCATATACGATACTAGTTTTTTTAAACAAAACAACATCAACACGTATATTATATACAAAACAACATTAACATAACAACAACAATAACAACAAGACAGCTATATGTATAAAATAAAATATTTTCTTACATTTCGTTCTTCCGTTTCAACAATTAAATGATTATTTTTTAATGTCATAGTAATAATGGATCCATTTGCACCACTGCCCCGCCCACCACCTCCACCATCACCTGTACCAATATATATATATTAATTATAACTATTATTAGGTATCATACATGCCTAATGCTGCTTAGCTAATCTATTCCTAGATGTATTTTTATTTTTTTATTTTTTTTTTGTAAGATTGATTAATTACCAAAGTGATTATGTTTATTTAGTCCATCAGTACACCCACCACCACCATCAAATTTCGAAAGAATTTCGGTACTTGAGCCTAATAAATTATCACTACTCTTACGATTTATGGTATATGCTGATTCAGTTGATTTTAACTGAAAAAAAATATAAAAATATATTTGCCAAATGTTAGTAGTGGTGAGATTTATTTATTTGTGCTTAAAATTAGGAAGAATGATCAAAAGTACCGATAACAGTATATTTTAAAGTTCGTTGCTATATTATTAAGGTCTTTTACGCATGTAAAAGCAAGTTTGAAATCATCGTCTATCTAGAATTTTGTAGAGAAATTGAATTTGAGAACAAACATGAGAGTACAACTGGATGGAGGTAGTCCCAAATTTTTTCGGTCAGTATATACTTTGAAACGGAGATGGAAAATTTTGAAATGTAAATTTATCATCAAAGTTGAACATTAAATAGGGATCGTAGTTGATCCCTATTTACCCCCGTAACAGAGTTGATTTCGGTTAATTTATCTGCAAATAAAGCATTGACTGATATGATTTCTGTAAAACTCTAATCTCAAGAGAATAGAAAATATTTTGCAAAAATATAATCATTGGCTATTAAATATTATCATTTTAGAAAAATTCGACGGAGAAACTCGAGATTCCAAATCCATCGATATACCATCAGTAATACGAAAGATATATAGTGAATTATTAATAAGAATTCTTGAACGGTTTTAATTCGGCAGACATTCCATCCATATAATATTAAAGCGAAAGTAGAAGTTCCAATTATAATGCTGCGCAACCTAAATTCACCCAACATGTGTAATGGCACGATATTAAAGATCAATGCAATAAACCAGCAGCTTAAGAACTACCACAAATACTAATTATGTTCATGATCCCTACAGATTTGACTTTTCAGTTTAAACGAATAAAGGGTGTAAAAGGTTTCCTTTTATGCGTCTTTCGAAATTTAAAAATTTCGATTTCCAGTTTATCCTAATAACCGACCGCAATAAAATCAAAAATATAACTTTTATTTTCCCCTGTCCGAAACGGCTAGCACTGCGACCTGAAAGATGTTTTGTGCTATTGGGATTTGTTAGTCCAGGAGCTTCTCCACGTTCCTAATAAAGGCGAGAATGCTGCTTGTAAAGGCCAATCTACATTTCTCCGGGGTCAAATACCTCTCTTCAAAATGAAGCCACCTCAGTGTGCACAGAGCAACACACTCCTCACATAGTATGTGTTCTGCAGTTTCTATTTCCTCCAAACAGAGCCGGTACTCCATCTCTGTAAACAGGTTCATTTTATTCAAATATCTCAGGTTGCAGTGACCTAACAGAAAACTCACTAGCTTCCTAATATTTCCTTTACTTAAATTGACCACCAAGTCTTTATGATGAAATGGTCTGACCAAAGATTTGGCCTGTCTAAAGCCGGGAATACAGTTCCAATAGGTCAAGCACTGAATTTCTCCGATTTACTAATTGTTCCAATAGGTCAAGCACTGCATTTTTTTCCATTTCCTAATTGTGTAGGCTACTGAGGCCCACGGGATGGCACAGAACGGCTCAGGGCCAATTAGTGTAGCTGACGAGCCTGCCACGCAAGTTCGTCAGGTATCCATTTCCAGTGATACCCCTGTGACCAGGTACCCACCACAACCTAACTTTGTTATGACAAGAGAGAGATTGTAGCAGAGTATAACGGCTTTTAACCGACTTAGAATCCAGGCAGAAAAAAAATATAACTCAATCTGAAGTGCTTTATACAAAAAATTTAATTATGTAAATAAGATAAATTTAAATGATTAAACCAAATAACTAAACAAAGCAAACACTAAAGCAAGTGGTTGCGTATTTACAGTAGAATATACTCATGTAGCTACCGCATGCTGTTAGTAAATTAAAGAGAATGCACAAAACATATGCCATTACTAAACAATACAACCGGCACAATCAAAAAAATAATCCTTATTTCCTATTTCCCCACAGCTTTTTAAGCTAAAAAGTTTTTAGGATGAATGACCGATGTTGCACATCAAAAGTCTAACTGGTAAGTTCTTGACAACGTTCGAAAATTGAATTTTCATTTCCATACTTCAGTTAATACATTTATGGCAGAGTTTCAAGTTTTATCAAAAACTATATATCGATCGACTATACGTTTCACAGCATACAAATGTTTACAGAATTGTAGAGCTTTTCATAAAAAAAAAAATAAAAATTTAATTAAAGTTCTTCGCTACTGTACGTGAAGTAGATCCTCCAGATTTTCATGAAAAAAAAAACACTTTGATTGACAATTTAATTAGTTTTGGTGTTTGATTTTTTCGTATATGCAAAAACATTTATGTACTGGTGTAAAACCGATTCACAGATTCATGATAGACTATAATTGAACCAAAAAAATTAGAAAATTATTTTATTTGTTTTTATTTAAAAATTCAGGTACAAGGTACAACCTCAAATTAATTAAACTAACGAATGATGGTGATTAAAATATCATAGAACCGGTGAGAACAAAAATATATGAAGATATTCCATCTAAAATGTTTAACAAGTTGAATACCATATTCAATTATCCATATTGAATGTCCCATAACGATTTTTTCACAGTTCGCTCTAACATAAAAACAAAAATTTCATTATCGAAATACAATGAGGGACATGCGATCTTTGCGGTTGAACTACACCTCACAAATATAATGATATTCACAGTCAACAGCAAAAATAAATCAGATCTCATCCCTTGGAGAATTTTGTAGCATTTTCTTGTTTGTATATACAATGTAAACTCTATTTAAATTGAAATCTCTAGAAAACTGGAATGATAATTTATATTATAGATTATATACAATAGAAAATATATATGTTTATACGCAAAAATAATTTTCCAGAGAATTAAAAGGAATATGAAAATCTTCTTTTCGGGCGTTCATATAGACAACATAGTACTATAGGCAAAAGATGTAAAATCAATTTAATTTTACGATATGGATTTTGACGAAAATGAAATAACATCTCGTATCTAGCAATTTGATGATTGTGTGGAGGCACTATCCTATATATTTATATAAGCATTAAATGTTATATAAGTCTATTAAACTTGGTATACAAGTTTAATTTTAAATGTAATGGGTAAAGTTTTTGATAAAATTTTGAATACTTGATAATGTCATCAATAAAAGTTAGGAGATAAGAAGTTTTCGGCCAGTTAAAAAAAACACTTTAAGCGAAAAGTATCGGGGACAAAAAACATCATATCTTAAAAAAATGTGGCTTTTACTGAAATTTCTTTCTTTGTATGTAGCTATACGTTTATCGGTTAGACAAATGACAAGTAAGAGTTCTTTTAGGGAACGCTTACACATGCAGTTGGTTATAGTAGTTCATATAAGGTATAAAAGCGAAAAGGGTCAATGTCAAAATACAAATGCAAACCAGTAATAAACACTTTGAATCAAAAGAAAGCAGAGAAAAATATTCAATTGGAAGCATTTAGTAACAAATTGGCTGTATGTGCTAAATTCTAAGGAAAGGTTTCCAACCATCCAAGATGTGAGATCTTATCGGTTGGCTATTAGGCAAATTAGGAATTTCAGAATTTAGTATTTTTTAATTATACCAATCATTCCAACTCCTTTTGCCAAGTTTATATTAAATCACCAAATTTATGATTAAATCGATTTTGTAGTTTTGTTTACTGCATTCCAACTAAAGTCATACTTCATAATATATGATGCATTAAAAAACACGGATTACCATCTCGTGTCAATTACTTTTGACAAACAATGCATTCACGATTTGCAAATTCAGGAGATAAACACACCAATATTTGTTAACTTTAAATAAACATTGATACAATTAAACAGTACATAAATTAACATTTTAA
Source organism: Tipula confusa (assembly GCA_963556175.1). Classification (NCBI taxonomy): domain Eukaryota; kingdom Metazoa; phylum Arthropoda; class Insecta; order Diptera; family Tipulidae; genus Tipula; species Tipula confusa. The sequence goes on from OY744477.1 coordinate 150,592,254, forward strand.
AATCATTATTGTACTATGTAAACGGAAAATTCGGTTCATTAAACACCGAATTTATTGATATTCGAACTGTTTGTGTACCAATAGCAATCGACATAAAAAAAAAATTTGTCGCTTTTGTATTGTACTGTAATAATATGTAGTATATATTCAACTACCAACTCTTCATAATATATATATATATATATATATATATATATATATATATATATATATATATATATATATATATATATATAAATCTGAACTTCCAGCTTCAATCAAATTATCTATATAAAGTCATACCAGTTTTGAATACAAAAATTTCCTCCAATATATTTCTACCATGTACTATTTTGTTGTCAAAAATTGTATAAATTCAATTCGGGAGGTTTACATTTACACCATATTGAACGAGGAGTGGGTGTCGGTATATACGTAACAAGGTACGAAGTTTTTGTCATCGAACCGTAATTTTTGTTTGTGTGTTGTATTGTTATTATTATTATTTTTTTTTTTCTGAATTGTTTAATGTTATTGTAAATGACATGTAATCAATAATCAGTGGAAAAAAACAAAATTAAATGTTGAACAAGTTTTTTCTGTTTATTCAGTCATCTGCCCGTCCGCCCCATTTTATCCAGGCAACATAATTAGATCATCGTTTTTTTTTTAATTCGTTCATGAGTGTTTTGTGCAGAACACAAGAAATGGATGAGCGATTAGTTAAATATTATAGTAATGAAATTAATCAAATTAAATATATTATAGTAAGATGTATGTTAATAATTAACTAACTTTGAACACTATGGATTAAGTCATTGCCTATACATAGATATACATTTATCGATGTATTCTTGTAAACATATAGCTGAAATTGCAATTATGTGAAAAAAACAATATTGCACAACAATTTCAGCGCTTTTAATATTCTTGGTACGTTCAACAATGTTGTGTATACACAACACAAAACAAAAAAGTTTAAATGCAAACAGATAAAAAAGTAATTGAACTTTGAACAAAAAAAACAAATCAAATACAAAACTTTTATTTATTTTTATCTCTTTTAACATTTCCCTGAATTGCCTCAGGTTGTTCATGTTCAGTATTCTTCATTTTCACCAAAAATACAATGGCTGGCACATTAATTGTTAGTTTATAACATTTTGTTCACGATTTTTTGGAAAAGCTTTTTTTTTGTTATTTACTTATTTATAAATTTGAAACCGGTTTATGTTGTTGCTATTTTGTTGTGTTGTATCGTTGAACTAACACCCCCATATTCCATTCGTATGACATATATATGCGTATATATATATATATATATATATATATATATATATATATATATATATATATATATATATATATATATATATATATATATATATATATATATTTATATATATATATATATATATATATATATATATATATATATATATATATATATGTATATAAATATATATATATATATATATATATATATATATATATATATATATATATATATATATATATATATATATATATATATTCTGCCACTGTAAGCTATAAATAATCTGCTAACATTACGCAAAAGTAAAGGAAAATAAACTTAACCAACATCATGGATATAACAATAACAATTCAACATTTATACTAAATAATTGTTGTTTCATTCGTTTTTTTTTATTTAGTTCTGTTTTAATGAAGCTTCCAATTAAAGACGATGATAGTGAAAAAATGTAGATTTTATTCTATTTAGCACAATTGATGATTATGATTTTATGTACGAAGGTAAATTTAAAAGTTTTGATTTAATTGGTAAGTAGGTCACTACATAATTTAAAAGCTTAATGAGAAAAAAAGGAAATAATATTTTTTTAAATATTTTTGCATAAATATTTAGTTCGTTACTGTACATGTTATAATGAGCAACTTTTAATTGCCTACTCGTTTTATTCGAGATAGTTTAAAAAATCAAATTTTGAAAATAATAATACTTTTTCGACAAAAAAATTCCGGGATTAGGCCCAAAGACGTATCCGCTTCCAGATCCAAAATAAGAACCAAACATGGAACTGGAACTAGATCCAGAAATTTCAGATCTATAATCGTTTTCGGTTTGGAACAAAAACTGGACCCAACTTTGGGATTGCGAAAACCGATCCAAAGATGTTCCGAATGTAGATCCGGAAACATGCCTAACCAGTTCCGAATACAAAACTGGAATTGAATCTAGATCCAAAAATTTTTCGGATTCAGATATGGAAACGTATCCGGTTCTGGAAGTAAAATTGTACGAGTTCAGCACCTAAAACAAATCTGGAAACATTCGATTCCGTATTTAAAAATTACTGATAAAAAATCTGTCGTGGGAAACTCCTTTGAAGGGATGCTCTAAGTCTACATTCCAAGCAACACGCAACCATCAAAATGTATCAAAATTGAAAACAAATAAAATAAACATAAGTAAGCACTGCTACCAGTGTTTTTAGGACATCAGTTGTTCGACCACATTTTTGACTAAAGCAAGAAAAATGGTAGAAGAAACATGAAATTGATGAATTGCCGTTGCAACATATACCGTTGACATATACCAGCAGCAGTTTACATTTAAGACCTATGATATATATATTATGATTTCTTTGACCGAAAATTCAGAACCATCTACATGTGTAAGGTTACAACATTTACAATTAGTGATTATGTGGATCAGCATTTAAGCAATTGCAACACTGAGCGTGTAACGGTTTGATTAGTAAAATGTTGGATGTTGATCCCGTTAGAAGAATCATTTTGTAGTTCTATACACCAATAACTGAACCATGATTGTCAGCCAGGTGGAGTTGGTAAGTGGAGTTCTTGTATTTAATTATGTAAAGATTATAGTGTGCAAAACTGACGCATTATTTGATACGATCTGCAAACCACAAGAAGTTACAGACAAGTTAAACTGACTAACTAAACAAAAAAGTTAAATAAATTAAATAAATTAAATAAATTAAATAAATTAAATAAATTAAATAAATTAAATAAATTAAATAAATTAAATAAATTAAATAAATTAAATAAATTAAATAAATTAAATAAATTAAATAAATTAAATAAATTAAATAAATTAAATAAATTAAATAAATTAAATAAATTAAATAAATTAAATAAATTAAATAAATTAAATAAATTAAATAAATTAAATAAATTAAATAAATTAAATAAATTAAATAAATTAAATAAATTAAATAAATTAAATAAATTAAATAAATTAAATAAATTAAATAAATTAAATAAATTAAATAAATTAAATAAATTAAATAAATTAAATAAATTAAATAAATTAAATAAATTAAATAAATTAAATAAATTAAATAAATTAAATAAATTAAATAAATTAAATAAATTAAATAAATTAAATAAATTAAATAAATTAAATAAATTAAATAAATTAAATAAATTAAATAAATTAAATAAATTAAATAAATTAAATAAATTAAATAAATTAAATAAATTAAATAAATTAAATAAATTAAATAAATTAAATAAATTAAATAAATTAAATAAATTAAATAAATTAAAAAATAAATTATAAATAAATTATATAAATTAAATAAATTAAATAAATTAAATAAATTAAATAAATTAAATAAATTAAATAAATTAAATAAATTAAATAAATTAAATAAATTAAATAAATTAAATAAATTAAATAAATTAAATAAATTAAATAAATTAAATAAATTAAATAAATTAAATAAATTAAATAAATTAAATAAATTAAATAAATTAAATAAATTAAATAAATTAAATAAATTAAATAAATTAAATAAATTAAATAAATTAAATAAATTAAATAAATTAAATAGATTAAATAAATTAAATAAATTAAATAAATTAAATAAATTAAATAAATTAAATAAATTAAATAAATTAAATAAATTAAATAAATTAAATAAATTAAATAAATTAAATAAATTAAATAAATTAAATAAATTAAATAAATTAAATAAATTAAATAAATTAAATAAATTAAATAAATTAAATAAATTAAATAAATTAAATAAATTAAATAAATTAAATAAATTAAATAAATTAAATAAATTAAATAAATTAAATAAATTAAATAAATTAAATAAATTAAATAAATTAAATAAATTAAATAAATTAAATAAATTAAATAAATTAAATAAATTAAATAAATTAAATAAATTAAATAAATTAAATAAATTAAATAAATTAAATAAATTAAATAAATTAAATAAATTAAATAAATTAAATAAATTAAATAAATTAAATAAATTAAATAAATTAAATAAATTAAATAAATTAAATAAATTAAATAAATTAAATAAATTAAATAAATTAAATAAATTAAATAAATTAAATAAATTAAATAAATTAAATAAATTAAATAAATTAAATAAATTAAATAAATTAAATAAATTAAATAAATTAAATAAATTAAATAAATTAAATAAATTAAATAAATTAAATAAATTAAATAAATTAAATAAATTAAATAAATTAAATAAATTAAATAAATTAAATAAATTATAAATAAATTAAATAAATTAAATAAATTAAATAAATTAAATAAATTAAATAAATTAAATAAATTAAATAAATTAAATAAATTATAAATAAATTATATAAATTATATAAATTACGTAAATTAAATAAATTAAATAAATTAAATAAATTAAATAAATTAAATAAATTAAATAAATTAAATAAATTAAATAAATTAAATAAATTAAATAAATTAAATAAATTAAATAAATTAAATAAATTAAATAAATTAAATAAATTAAATAAATTAAATAAATTAAATAAATTAAATAAATTAAATAAATTAAATAAATTAAATAAATTAAATAAATTAAATAAATTAAATAAATTAAATAAATTAAATAAATTAAATAGATTAAATAAATTAAATAAATTAAATAAATTAAATAAATTAAATAAATTAAATAAATTAAATAAATTAAATAAATTAAATAAATTAAATAAATTAAATAAATTAAATAAATTAAATAAATTAAATAAATTAAATAAATTAAATAAATTAAATAAATTAAATAAATTAAATAAATTAAATAAATTAAATAAATTAAATAAATTAAATAAATTAAATAAATTAAATAAATTAAATAAATTATAAATAAATTAAATAAATTAAATAAATTAAATCAATTAAATAAATTAAATAAATTAAATAAATTAAATAAATTAAATAAATTAAATAAATTAAATAAACTAAATAAATTAAATAAATTAAATAAATTAAATAAATTAAATAAATTAAATAAATTAAATAAATTAAATAAATTAAATAAATTAAATAAATTAAATAAATTAAATAAATTAAATAAATTAAATAAATTAAATAAATTAAATAAATTAAATAAATTAAATAAATTAAATAAATTAAATAAATTAAATAAATTAAATAAATTAAATAAATTAAATAAATTAAATAAATTAAATAAATTAAATAAATTAAATAAATTAAATAAATTAAATAAATTAAATAAATTAAATAAATTAAATAAATTAAATAAATTAAATAAATTAAATAAATTAAATAAATTAAATAAATTAAATAAATTAAATAAATTAAATAAATTAAATAAATTAAATAAATTAAATAAATTAAATAAATTAAATAAATTAAATAAATTAAATAAATTAAATAAATTAAATAAATTAAATAAATTAAATAAATTAAATAAATTAAATAAATTAAATAAATTAAATAAATTATAAATAAATTATATAAATTATATAAATTACGTAAATTAAATAAATTAAATAAATTAAATAAATTAAATAAATTAAATAAATTAAATAAATTAAATAAATTAAATAAATTAAATAAATTAAATAAATTAAATAAATTAAATAAATTAAATAAATTAAATAAATTAAATAAATTAAATAAATTAAATAAATTAAATAAATTAAATAAATTAAATAAATTAAATAAATTAAATAGATTAAATAAATTAAATAAATTAAATAAATTAAATAAATTAAATAAATTAAATAAATTAAATAAATTAAATAAATTAAATAAATTAAATAAATTAAATAAATTAAATAAATTAAATAAATTAAATAAATTAAATAAATTAAATAAATTAAATAAATTAAATAAATTAAATAAATTAAATAAATTAAATAAATTAAATAAATTAAATAAATTAAATAAATTAAATAAATTAAATAAATTAAATAAATTAAATAAATTAAATAAATTAAATAAATTAAATAAATTAAATAAATTAAATAAATTAAATAAATTAAATAAATTAAATAAATTAAATAAATTAAATAAATTAAATAAATTAAATAAATTTAGTTTAATTAATTGATTAGTTAAGTAACAATTAACGTTTTGTCACAGTCAAATTTTGTTTCTGTTTTGTCGAGGTGTTGGACCACATGCTGACCACCCACCTTGTAATGGCAATATCAAGTACAAATTTAAGGTATAGTCCGAAAAGCTTTCAAGACAATAAAATAGCTGGGTCTTAGAGTACAACAACTCAGCAATGAGCGCAGTTCACGTAACAGTTTGAGTCACCAGACTGCACCATACATTCAGATTTAGGTCTATTGCCATTCGAGGCCATGATATAAATTGGCAAATGAAAACTGCGGTGAAGTGCATTGAAGACCCATTTTACGTGTTATTTGCAATGTAAAAAGAAATTGGTCTCTATAAGCTCTATTCTTAAGACAGAAGATCGTTTAAAAAGCGACAACTATCGTGACATATAACTCTTTCTTGCACTGCTTACAATGGTATTTAAGAATACCTGAAAAATACTTTGATTTGATACCTGAAATAAACTGAGTTTATGTAATGTCATATTAATGCAGTCACAATGTTGTGCCAAAATTGATAATAAGCTATCAAGAATTTTTGCAAAGAAATATCTCCAATACTCTTATATCTCATGTTAGGATTGTTCGACATATTAGGTGTTTCGTAAAAGTGAAGCACCTCAATAGTTTCAATGAGTAGCTCAATTGCACGATCCTCAGCTTTCGTTGGTCTTAAAATTAATGAGTTAATAATACAATATATATGATCACAAATTTTAGATAATCTAGACTAAATATGGAGTGACACATATATGAAAAGTGACGAGCTTCCGATACCGTGGATCACTATAATCATGCGATAATCGTGTGGTAAGGAATATAAAAGCGTATCTTGCCGATTATATACCTAATCCGATAAGTAGAGGTTGTACAAGGTGTTAATCAGACCCTGGCAATGGCTAAACCCCGACAAAGGTCGCCTTTGTGTAAAGAACAAGATTTGGTATCATCTGATTATCTAGAACAATACGAATTAGACTTTTGAGCATTTTGGTTTAATCATCTTACCGTAGTTGGTAAATTTTTGTTAATTGCTACCACGAGTCAAAATTGGGATAAAATTCAAATCGGAGTGACGCAAATTGACGTATTGGTGTTTATGTATATCCAAAGCAATGGAGCGTACCAATATAAAGAGGGGTGTTTGAAAACATTTTAATCATTTTCAAATCATATACGTTTGACAAATTTCCATCCACCTTACACTCTTATATATTGGTATTTAAGTATTCGCAGAAAATAAAACGATAAAGTACAAAGAATATTACATGTAGTGTTTCCATACATGCGACATGTACTGAGAACATAATAATACAACTTAAAGTTAAAGCTTTGCAAATCTAATTATTTATAATATAAAACTTAATAATGAACAAGGGTGCAGATTGTTTTTTTTTACAAATTTAATTTTAATTTTTATAAAATTTTGAAAAAAAAAAATTATAATTCAATATTATGTTATTATTTTTTTAAACCTTTTCAAACAAAATTCGAAAGAAAACTTTTTTTAATATTTAAACAATAACAGTAACTTTCTCATTAAAATAATACAAATTCTTGTCGACGAACGAAAATTATTCAAACAAGGGAAGCTTTTTCACGAACAACAATAATATGTAATGAAAAGCTTATATTAGTTTTTTGTACAAGGTTATAACGAATATGTGTATATACGTATGTTTAAATATGTAGACTAATATTTGTATATGTACGTACTAATGTTTGCATACGTATGTAAATCATGTCTAGTGCTTTCATGTATACGAGCTTTGTACATATAATGTGTGCTTATATGGAAATTATGTTAATTTATTTTACAGTTATATGATTCAGGTTCTAATTTGATATAATCGATGTATTCATACATGTATCAAATTACATAATTGGTTGAGTTATTTTTAGAAATATGTTTACCACATTTTGTAAAAATCGTTTTTCATATCCAGGTGAATTGATATTAATGCTATAATATACTTATTGTGTAGAATTTTCTTAATTTATAAAATCACCCAGTTATGAACCATATTCCAAAAAAAAACAGGCAATAAATTTATTGTTTTTTATATGGTTAAAGTGCCGAGGCCATCAAAATTGAATTATTTAATAGTAACTTTATTTTTGAGTGGTATAATGTTTATTTTCCTTCTCTCAGCCAATACATCTGAGCAGATTTTATTTTTATTTGATTTTTCTTAAATAAGCCTTTATGTATTTGACATTGAAATGTTGCGCGGAATAGTCGCGGTGTTACATTCCGCGTGTGTTTATTGATTTTCTTAATTATTTTAATGCGCCAAGTCCTTCTTCAGTTCTGACATAAAGAATGCTGTATTTTAAGCAAATGTTGATATTATAGCCTTATTGAAAATAAACAAATCGGTTGTATACAGCAAGTATAAAATGGGTCCCAAGATGCTTCCTTGTAGTAGTAGATACTAAATTTTATTTGACCAAGAGTATTGTCTTTAAAAAAATAAGTTTGAAGACTTACATGGAGTTCTTTATGGCAAATTTTATCGAAAGCTTTTATAATAGCATAATATTCTTTTTCCTCTATACGGCTGTAGTTTCACTTAATTCGCAAATATGTGAACTTACTTTATAGTGCCAGGCTAGTTTTAGAATCTAAATTAATATTTTAATAATATGCCAAACTTCTATAGTAATATTATAGATGTATTTCCTTAAGTATACTTTTTTAAACAGCTTTAAGTTTCGTGCCTCTTTTTTTTACAACCTAATGTCTCATTGTAATTTGCTATATCTTATAGTTTTTGAGAAATTCAGCCAGTTTAATCATTTTACCGATATTCTGACTTATACAGTTTTTTTTTGTGTTTTTAACTACTTTCCTTTTGATCTTTATAGGTTAAAAATTAGAATCATTTGATGTTTGAGTTTGGTAGCTTGTAATTGTTAAATCGCCCATGTGGTGAAACTTCACCTTTTTATGAGCAACAAAAGCATTGGCTTTTGCCAAAATACAAATTTGTTAGTCACTTTAAAGGACTACTTAGTTGCTTTTCATAAAGAGTATTCTGTTTTCTATTGAATAAAGTTGACAAGAATAATTTTTGAAACTTTTATTTTTTATAAACATTCTCAGGATTTTAATGGCTCGATTTTATTTTGGGCGTTGCCTGTTCTGCTGCTACTTTGAAAATGAGGTATATTTCTGTTGCATCAATATTTGCTTGCTGGTGTGCTAACAGGAATACCAAGTTGGAAATTCTCATCAAATAGTTTTAACTGTATTGATCCCATATTTAGTTTTTTTAAATTTGTCCGAAGTTTCAGTGCTTCTGATGGAACCCAAATACTATTTCTCTATTATAGCAGTAATGGTTTTCAATCCCTTCAATCTTTATTTTCATTGAATATGGTTTGAATTAAAATCACCTTTCGCAACTCTAAACATTGTTTCTTTTTATTGCGTTTTTTAGATGATAATACACTGATGATATAGTACACAGTTTCTGACTAATTTATAGACATATATTTGTTAATCTTTGTCACATTTCTCAAGTTTGAAGTATTTGGGCCTTTGATTGGTCAATACAACTACATTCATCTGGATGGTAAGTGTCGTATATTAACAACCCCTTAGTTTGGAAATATTTTGGTGAAGTGTGTTTCTAACATTAACATTATGTCAATAATTTTCGTGATGAGAAAGGCTATTTGCATTTTATATATAGAGCACAGATATTATTGATTTTTCACAACTAACTACATCATTTATGTAAGCTTGTTTAAAGTGTTTGTGACGTATCTTTACTTGTTATTTTTTGAAGATATGCCTTAAAGTATATTTTCATATGAGAAATTTAAATGCACGGTAATGTTGGGCTATGGGTTATTTTGCTGTACACTTCTTCACTTGCACTTCAATTTTAGTTTCATGTATAGCTTAAATAGTATTTTTTCTACCTGTCTTGTACCTAGGATTGATTCTTTTTTTCAACTCTTAATAACAAGTTTATTTAATAAGAGTGTCGTAATTGTCAATAGAGATTACGGCCATATTGAATATTATTTTTGACAGTTGTCATTATCATTCCTGTTCAGTAAGATTAGACATTTTGTAAAACAGAGCGTTATACAACGTTTTGAAATTATTTAAATTTATTATCAAAATCAGTGTTCTGGTCGCCAAACTTATCGTGCGCACTTCGTGTTATTTATATAGTTTACATAATCGTTCTCCTAAACGTTCTTTTCATTGTATTATTGATAGATTTCAAAGTAATTATTATTTGCATGATGTAAGAATACCAATAAGACAAAGAAATTTACAAAGTGAATAAAACATTACTGCCCTAGAATAAAGTGTACAAAGATGAACTCATCAATTTCATGGGTCGATGTTTATCAATTTCATGGCGTTCAAAACAATTACGACTATAATATGGCACAACATGACGTATTTTAAGTAAAGACTTGGGTTTATAAAGTATATAAGAACTAACTATTCTAAGAACTAAAGCTATTGAACCATCACAACCATCGTTTATTTGCTGATTTTGCCTTAGACCAATTGGACAGTGATGGACATTTTTCCGAAAAATTTTGACTCATTTCTGGTTAAATGGCTTTGTCAACAAACAAAATTGCAGAATATATAAAGAGTTGAAACAATCAAGAAGTCATTCTGAAAAATTAACTGTATGGAGTGCTGGTGGTGTCATTGTTCCTTATTTTTTCTCGACAGCAAATACGAGCAACGACAGTATGTCACTGTAATGAAGCTCGGTAAAAATCTATAATTATTGATTATTGGTTCTCGAAAACATGGAAAACATCAATATAAATGAAATTGGGTTTGAGTAAGTTATTGGTACGAGCCACACAACAAGTACTACCATTAAAAACAAAATTTAATGAAAAACTGTTCTCAAGAAATGGCTTTGTATGAATTGATTTTCTAGATCTTGCGATATTACTCCATTGGATTATTTCTTGTGGGGGTATTTAAAGTTACTTGTTTTTGCTAATATATGCCAACACACTTGACTAAATTACAAACAAACATTATTCGTGTTTTTGGTGAAATTTGTGCAGATTTATGCAAAGTAGTGGTTCAAAGTGTGGTGCACATTTAAAAGAAATGTTATTCCATTATAATTTGATTAACCTTTCTGATAAAAAGAAATGTTCATTAATATCATATTTTCTTTTGTTTTATTTCATTTAAAAGTGAGTCCACTCTTATTGGATAACCCTTTAAACATATACAGTTGTTGCAAATTTTTGGCTGACACACATTCATTTTATTTGTATTTCATTGCTTTAAATGATTTTATAGGAAGCTCACAAATAAAACAAACATCATTTTAGGGTGCTGCTAACTGGCTTATTTAAATCTTTATTTTGGCGCTTAGCACACTGTACTAATTCGGTTCGTTTTTGTGTTCCTCGACGATTATGCGTAGATATGGTAAATCTCAATTTTTAATTTAATTCGAGTACATTGATTGGTATATTGATACTTTTGGCATTAAAGTAGTTTACTAACAATATAATATCCGCATTTAGCACAAAAAGACAAAAAGTATAATTCACAATGAAGGTTTAAAAGATTAGTCTGGCTTCTATTAAAATTTAAATTAAAAACAAAATCGTAACCATCTTAAAACGCAAAACCACAAGCTAGCCGCGAACAAAAAGCGATCTAAACTACATAGATCAAATGAGTTTGGAATGGAAACCGTTTCGTCAGCTAAAAAAAGAAAAAACAATTTTTCCAATGAAGCTAAAAAGTTTCGGTGTATCATTTAAACATCAGGGCATATTAAAAGATATAAGTTTAACACTAGAAATATTGAAAAAATTCAAGTATATAAATATATATCTATATCATATACATATATATCAACAAGTTAAATCGATACCTTCCTGAAAAGTTTTTAAAGAAGTTGCCAAGTACCACTTTAGAAGATCTTTCGAAATAAATAAAATCAAACTCTGCAAGAGTGTAGTGCTACTTTAGAGTGGTATTTAACAAATCATTTGCACATTCATACAACAAGAAAGTTCTAGTAAATTTTCTGTGGTAAACATGAAATCAGCATTAGTATTGGCATCATTTAAATGTTGCATTAAGCATTGTGGCAATTATTATCTAAAAAGGGAGAAACCGATAGTATGTAGTTCACATTCCAACATTATGCATTGTTATTCCATTGGCAGAATCAGTAGATTACATTAATCGAATTATAATTTTAAGATCATCGGATCATGAGAGTAATCCTTTTCTGAACCTCTAATTTAGATGTAATAAAAATTATAGAATATTTCAAAAACTCATATGTTTATGTATATCTTGTACACACATACTATTATGTGTAACAAAAGCCTTAAGCCTATTAAACATCTTAATAAAAATAAACATGTAATTTTACAGCATTTTAAATCACAGCCCATTCCACTAAAGGACAGAACATGTACATACAATTTATAGGCATGTATATATAATTCTAAGATTTTACAGTCATATCATATTTGATTTCTGTTTTTTGAATGTAACAACATAATATTATTTATGTATAAATTATAATCAATAAAACATTGATACATAACATTTATAAAATACATTTACTGTGTCTGTTTATTTGTGTAGTGGATCCACAAAGTGATTTCACATAATGTATTTATGTAGAAATTAAATTAAACCCTATAGCAATTTCAGCATAAAAAAAGCTTTGTGTATGCTTAAAGTGTAATCAAATGTACCAAAAATATTTATTCCTATTTTTATTCTGTTTATGTTGAGTTTATTACATATATATGTATATTGATCTGACAAATTGATTTACATTCGATACGTGAAACATGCATGAACACACATATGAGAAATTGGATATTAAATAATTTTACATGTAACATGATTATGATTTTGGAAATCAAAAAAATATGCTTACCACCCCCACATATTGTCTGGCCTAATATTTTGTTTATTTTAATTAAATAATATGCATAGAATATATTATGGAATTATCGAAAAACTACGCACAAGAAATTCGTCATTGACTTGTATATTACGTCATATTATGTTACCTGAATGTTCACGTATACAGTAAAGCTGGTTCCTAATTTTTCTAGTAATCCTTTCATAGGGCTTCACTTCTATGACTTTAAAATTAACGATTAATAAATATCTAGGCTATTTTGATTTTAAATTGTTCCCCCTTTCTTTTGTAAAGTGTTCAAACTTATTTTTTAAACTAACGGCAGAAACAAAAAGAATTAATTATTTTTATATTAAAAGCTAAGGCTGTTGCCAAAAGTAAACTCAATTTTATGTAACCAAAGAGACCCGAGAAAATGTTTGCAAAAAAAATTAGCGTAAAAAAGTTTACTGAGGCCAGGTAATAAGTGTACATTGGTTCAACATTTAAAAAGCACATATAACAATGACTGTTAGCGCTTGAATGAGACTATCATTGGTTGTGCTACATGTTTCAGTTAAGAACTCAGTGATTATATTTTGTAAAGTGTTGCTACCGAAAAAAGACCCTATAACTGCTGATAGTTCGAGCTTATTGAAAATTGAGTGTTATACGAAAGAATGAGCATCGTTAAAATTGAAGCATTTGGAGTCCCAAAAATCACGAATAATTGTTGAGAAACAAATTCATTCTCAATATGTAACTGTTTGATGTGCGTAGTTTATGCTGAAGGCATCATATACGTCTTTTCTTTATCGAAAATGCTGATGATCGGTCATATTGGTTGTGCTTAAATTGCAAAGTATAATAAATGTAGCCGACATGTGATTTCAATAAGCTAGTGCACATAGTTTGCACATAGTGCTTAGAAGTCCACAACCTTTTTCGCCTTAAAAATCTCTGTATAAATCATTTAACAACTTAAGCTCCAGTTAAAACATTTCAGCACCACCTTTATTTGAATCATATCGGATATTTTAAAATTTAATCTGCATTAAGGATATCAGGGCCTAACTTAATCATTTTCTTTATTATTTCGTATATTCGCCAAGAAATTTATTAAATTTTTTAATATCTACAAACGATATATCACTGAACCCTGACAATGTATAAAATGCTTATTACAATATTGCACTACAATATTTAACAAAATTCAAGCAGGTGGTAGTAGCGGTGGTTTTACCAAAATCAGCTAATCGACTACCATCTGAACCAATAAAAGGTATCAACAACAAGTGGAAAGGAGCTAATATTGGCCGATGCAAACTAAAAGACACCTGCATCTATTGACATAGTTCTACACACGGTCCTCACCACACCATTCAGTACTTCTGTAAACGGAGCTACTTATGGGAATGATGCAACCTTTGACTATGATATCTCGAAATGTAGAACTACGGAAATTCTGGAAAATGACGAAATAAGTAACAATATTCAGAGACAAAGAAGAGTGCGAAAGTTAATATAGAGACACCTAGAATGGAAGATAAAAAGTCGTTATACGAACGAAAGACGATTTTAGTTAGAGAACCCACAATTAAGAAAAAAAACGCAATAAACAATGCCATAACTTTCTAAATAAATACACCAACTAGGCCAAATGGTTCTAGGACAAATGGTAAAAACCGGATTTTATTTGGCCTCAGCAGCTAAGAAATAATTGAGCCATTTAAATGAACTTTAGTACAGTTTATGTGCTCAACAAAACCTATTCTTAGAGGTATCAATGACCCCAATCGGACCACTATTAAAGATTTTAATTTTTTTGATTTTGAAATAACTCGAATTTCAGTAAAAACCGGATTTTATTTGGCCTCAGCAGCTAAGAAATATTGAGCGATTTAAATGAACTTTAGTACAGTTTATGTGCTCAACAAAACCTATTCTTAGAGGTATCAATGAACCCAATCGGACCACTATTAAAGATTTTAATTTTTTTGATTTTGAAATAACTCGAATTTCAGTAAAAACCGGATTTAATTTGGCCTCAGTAGCTAAGAAATAATTGAGCGATTTAAATTAACTTTAGTACAGTTTATGTGCTCAACAAAACCTATTCTTAGTATTCTTAGAGGTATCAATGACCCCAATCGGACCACTATTAAAGATTTTAATTTTTTTGATTTTGAAATAACTCGAATTTCAGTACAAACCGGATTTTATTTGGCCTCAGCAGCTAAGAAATAATTGAGCGATTTAAATGAACTTTAGTACAGTTTATGTGCTCAACAAAACCTATTCTTATAGGTATCAATGAACCCAATCGGACCACTATTAAAGATTTTAATTTTTTTGATTTTTAAATAACTCGAATTTCAGTAAAAACCGGATTTTATTTGGCCTCAGCAGCTAAGAAATAATTGAGCGATTTAAATGAACTTTAGTACAGTTTATGTGCTCAACAAAACCTATTCTTAGAGGTATCAATGACCCCAATCGGACCACTATTAAAGATTTTAATTTTTTTGATTTTGAAATAACTCGAATTTCAGTAAAAACCGGATTTTATTTGGCCTCAGCAGCTAAGAAATAAATGAGCGATTTAAATGAACTTTAGTACAGTTTATGTGCTCAACAAAACCTATTCTTAGAGGTATCAATGCCCCAATCGGACCACTATTAAAGATTTAAATTTTTTTGATTTTTAAATAACTCGAATTTCAGTAAAAACCGGATTTTATTTGGCCTCAGCAGCTAAGATATAATAGAGCGATTTAAATGACAATATTATGATGTGGTACCACATTATGATGTGGTTAAGCAATCCAGTAGAACAAGAAACAAAGTGGAGGAAATTCAAATGTGTTTATTGCAGACACCAAAAAAATTTACAGGCAGATCATCTTGGCTGAAAGGCAACAAAACCTACAGAAAATAGTTTAAAAACAGATCCACACTCGCAAATCAAAAAGTACAAGTTATGAACAACAACATGCGGTAAGTATTCTGCGCCATAACTGGCCCTTAGACAGCTCGCTTTAGAATAGCAACAAACATTGCAACATATAGGTACTGTAATCAGATCACCAACGAAACGATATACGTTATATCCAAACTACCCAAAATTGTCCATCCATTAGGTTGGTTTTCCCTAACTATAATACTATTATAATTCTTGGTCAACTCATGTTTCAAAAATTATGGATTAGGTAAATCTCATGCGATGAAAAACCTTCTAAGGCTTCTTACCTGCTAAGTATCATTATTGTAAAAGCTATAAACTAAGTTAAATTTTCTAGGCCAAGGATATCCCGAACAGTAAAATAAAGAACTCCCAAGTCAATAGAAAACCTTTACGAATAGAATTTTACAAATTCATGAAAATTAAAGGAAAGAGGTTAAGTTGTTTAATATAAACAAAAATCTAATTTACTTAGGCATATCATATTTATAAGAATTTAAGTTGCCTCAAAAAACGCTTTTTATGGACTTTTTCACAACGCCACCTGCTTTTTCGCATTTATTACTGAAAAATTTTTAATTGTAATCCTTGACTTTATAGCTTTTTGATTCAATTTAAATTTCTGACTCAAAAAAGTGTTTAAGAGGGTATCTAGATTTCAAAAATTCACCAAAAGCAACTTTAAGTTGAACCTTATGAGAAAATGAGGAAATTTATATATTACATGAAATAAGGAAATTTTATATATATATATATATATATATATATATATATATATATATATATATATATATATATAAAATGCTCAACTCAACTCATATCAACACAGATATATTGCAATATAAACTTAAATACTTGACACATAGCACATACACTTCATGCACATAGAAGTGATGGTATATATACACAATAACCGTTTTTAATAAAAGCTCCAAGCGACGTAAACATTTAAAGTTATATTCTTTAGTGAACTTTTTAATATTATATTTTTCATGAGTTCATTTTATCGTGAAAAATCTCATCCACATAAAAATATCGAGAACCACAAGCACAAAATTAAAAACGTCAAAGTTATACAACAATCCACATTATGTGTAATTTTTTTTTATTCGTACATCATAAACTATTTGTAAAAAATCATTCATACATTAAGGATAGAATAGCAACATTTAACGGAAGTTAAAGTATGTTTGGGTAAGTTTGAGAATAAAAAATTAAAATTTTACAAGTGTTAACAAAAGCTCTAAAAATTATCACACGATAAACAAAAAATTTATTGGCAGTTCACGTTTTGCAAGAGTTAAGAGTATCAAGACGCAATAACAGCCATGAAACTTGTTGGATATATGATTGTTACCAAATTGGAATGGAAACTAGCTTGAAAAGTGAAACTATACTTAAATGAGAAATTAAGTTCATGCGAGTTAATAAAAAGATGACTAAAAACGTATTGAGTAAAATATGCAACCAACTAAATAACCCATAAAGTACAGGTTTTTATTATAATATTATTTTTGTATATATAGTGCAAAAATTATGCTACAGTGTATACATAAATGATGATTCACTATTTACAAACCTGTGTGTGTTTGTAAATAGTGAATCATCATTTATGTATACACTCAAACTAAAAAAAAAAAAAAATCTTGTATATGGAAAACATGAATAAAAAGTTGCTTTATAATAAATCTATAGCAATTAGGTAGTGTGTAACCTACATATATATGTTGAAATTATGAGAATTTTTCAAAAACCGAGTAATTCTGCACTTATTTGCAAAGTTTGAAAATGTTTTTTGCCATTTTTTCGACTACGTCAATATATTTCCCTTAAACTAAAATAACTTCTGAGTATACCAAAGATATTTTGCTTAAATATAAAAAGAAAAAATACTATTATATTTCGATTGATATTATCTTATCATAAAATAATATACTGACAGAGTAAAAAAAAACTTCAAAGTAAAATTTAAAACTAATTAATAGATAATCTATATCTCCAGCCACCATCGAAAAGATTAAGCATACATAATCCCATCCCAATCGAAAAAATAAACATAATATACAAAATAATAATAATAATTTTGGGATCAAAGGCGGATAAGGCGAAGAAGCAAAAAATTTGTTATTTTCCAAAATGTCTTCAACAAGGGAATTAATAAGGTCTAAGTTGTTATTTTGTTGTATATATAATATATGTTCTGCTTCAAAATATGTTGACTGGTTTTTTTATGTATTTGGCTTTTTTAATACATATATATATACGAACGTGTGATATTATCAAAGGAATTACAACGTTCTTGGAAAACAGATTTGGTTAGCATAAAAGTGGGAACCGCAAACACAGAAAAGGACATAAATACAAATTATAGATTTTATTGTTAAACCGCATTAAGGATTAGTTGCGATTATTGTCGGAATGGACGATTATTATTAAGGTTCAAGTTTATTTCAATATACTAAAAGAAGAAAGAAATAATCTGGTGGGTTACATCGATGACAATTTCATCCTTAAGGGAAGACTATAATATAATTTAAATACGAAAAGTATATTAAATCCCTCTAGGAATTCGGATCACTGATTTTTTATTGTTTTAATCAATCGATATTTTGGATTAGTTTTTGATTGTGATTTTTAATATTGCCTGACTTTCAAAAGAACATTGAAAGTGTTTGAATGGATTTGAAATTTGCCACCGTCACGTTTCTATGCATATTACTCTAGTTAAATTTTAAAATATTAAAACAAAATTGTAATCTTGATTTATGCTTTTAATAAGTTTAATAACATAGTGGTTTAAAAGACCCATATGTGTAAATCTGAAATAACTATCAATCCCCTTGAAAAGCTTATATTCCACATTACCCAATCACCCTTGAAACATGAAAACCTATTTTTATGTAATATTCATCCTTTAATTTCTTAAAACGAAAAAAAGGCACACAAGCACATAACCGAAAAGAAACTTTTTTATTATTTTATTCATTTCAAAACTTTATTTGAAAAGTAGAAAATCTTAGAAATTTTTTTACGTTTTTCAAAAAATCAATTTCACATTGTCTAGGATTGAAACTTTTCTTTTTCTTGTGTATACACTTGTTTCATAATAAATTTCGAATTTAGAACAAACTGAAACCAAAAATTATAATAAATCACAAGAAAATGATTGTTATGGAGTATCGAAAGAAATTTTCCAATTTTTAATATCGTAATGTGTATGGTAAACTAAAAAGCTTTTCATAAACTTTCTTTTGGAGGTTTGGTGTATGCATAATATCAGTACTAAAATATTGATTTTTTCCAATACACTCTAATACATGCTTTAGATTATTTATTGGTTATTTTAGTTCCATGTCATTAATTCGAAACATACAGGTTTCAGTTTTCGATACTTATATATGAATCTAGAGGCTCCTACAAAACAATACAGAACGAATTACATATATGTATGCGTAGATTAAACGCACATATTTTGCGAAATCTATCAGGAGAATTAAATGGTATTGAATTATTGGTATAAGTGTCACTGTAATAACTGTGTACCTTTTTAATTTCCATTCATTTGGAATAATTTAACTGGAAAAAGATTATTTAATAAAATTTTTGCATACAAATAAAGTACCAAATTGCGTTAATTTAATATATTTTAGAGAATTACAAGATTTGATTAGCAAATATTTTAAATGTGTAATAAGATAAAGACAGTCATAATAAATCCGGTAAGAGAATCAAGTGATTCAAATTAAATATAATAATACAGCCTATAATTGAATATTATAGTCTATTAACTTAGTCTATTACCGATTTTACATTAAACTTTTTGAAGTCATAAGCAGTTTTTAACTCAAACATTTAACGTTTATATTAAAAGTATTTCTAGAATCTAGCCAAATCGATCAGACAAAGTAAAACATTTTGTAACTAATTTTTTGAAACTAATATTCAAAGAATTAGAATCAAAATAAATAACCCCTAAATGTTGATCCGTGTGTATATACAATACACAGACGTCACATGTTGTTGTTGTCAATAAATCGTTGACAACAACATCATTATAAATCTTTTATTTGCTTACACTTTAACCCAAATTGGCATTTAAAAAATATAAATTCATAGGCAGAAGTCTTAAAGGCTAATATATAATTTAAAAGTGAATTTATTACAAACCTTCAAGTTTACAACCAGCAATGAAAATTTAAGGGCATAAATATAGCAGAATTGCCGATAATATACTACGGTTTACTTTTTCCAATGTGTTTGCCTGAAGGAAGTAATTCAAAGAGTGTTAAAATTTGAGAAACTACTTTCCATTATTCTTATAAATTGTTCTGGAGTGTAAAATATTTTAATCGCACTTGATATTCAAGAAATTCCGCAATCAAGGAATTCCTCATTGGTTCGAGATAAACAACACGGCTAAAATGATTGGGAACAATAATTTGATATGTATTTTCCTGTTTCAATCTAAGCTTGGGTCACTAAAAGTCAATGTAGAGCTTTGGGCATGTTCGTGATACATCTTCACTATGACCTATAGGTGTATTTGTTATTTATTTAATTTTTATTTTCGCACTTTATGATAAATGTTTACCATTTTGTGCCACTAGTAATATCTCCTATATACAGCGCAATAGACTTATGGAGTATAGACTTTTTTCTAAAAATGGCAACAAACGGGGTTAAGACATACATGTTACCACTCTACTCAGCGTTAATGCCTTCGACTGATTTGAAAATTCATCTCGCACTCATCTCGTCATTTTGCAGTATTCAACCGTGAAACTGAACTTTTGCAATTTTAGGCTTTAGTGAGCGAGATGTTTAGAAAACTCATTTTTTCCCTTCAACTACCTGAAACATGCGTGATCTGTTATAATAGTAAAAAGGTAACATTCCACATGTTTCCTAAATGTCATATAACATTTAATTTAACCTCTGAATGTTCCAGCTCAGTGACTCTGTACTTTCCTGAACTACCATAAAATAATTAATTATTTAAATTGACTTTGTATAAATTTAAAGCAAACAAAATTATTTACACAATCATTTTAGAAACGACTTAAAGAAGAACATTAAAAAGACAGTAAATATGAAGGTTATTGATCGTCCAAGGCGTTTAATATAAAAAAAATCTTACCTCGTCAATAGACAGCGTCCGTGATTTTGAAGCCAATGGGTCTGTACTGTTATCACCAATTAGACCACTGCCAACCGCATGATCTCTCCTATATTTTTTCCACATGAATCTGAAAAAAAAATGTTTACATTAGTAATATGACGAACCAATATAAAATGTATAAAATATATTATAAGTTCACTAAACTGGCGATAAAACAAAATTTTTCGTTACTCTATAAAACATTATGTTTTTGCCAAAATGTTATCATTTTAAAATATTACCGGAAGAATTTTCTTTATATAAAAAAACCAATGATGTACAAAACAAAAAAGAAAATCATAAAAGAAAATGGTTTTATGTCAAAAGTTTCATGAAAGTGGAAAATTCTCCAAAAAATGTTATCTTATATAAATGTTTATATTATATTATATATATATATATATATATATATATATATATATATATATATATATATATATATATATATATATATATAAATATATATATACATATATATATATATATATATATATATATATATATATATATATATATATATATATATATATATATATATATATATATATAAATATATATATATATATATATATATATATATATATATATATATATATATATATATATATATATATACATTTATATAACTGTGTTTACCTTATATTTTCTTTAAACAAACGTCACTCTCTATATGGGCAAGAAAAAAGGACTCTAAAACATCCGCATTATCGCATTATCATTCATAATAATACAGAAAAAATAGTATTATTGCTAAATGAGTTTGCTTCTCAATTTTACTGATCAATTTTACTGATCCTTCCTGCGATATGTTTCAATACTCCGGTTTTCCACACAATCTTCGATATATATATATATATATATATATATATATATATATATATATATATATATATATATATATATATATATATATATATATATATAATGTTTTTTATTGAATAACTTTTAACGGATTTATTATCCTTTTTTATTTCGTTATTAATAATTTTGATATCCTGTCTGAAAACGTACAGTAATATAAAGCTTATATATATATATATATATATATATATATATATATATATATATATATATATATATATATATATATATATATATATATATATATATATATATATATATATATTTATATATATATATATATATATATATATATATATATATAAATATATATATAGAATATAGATATAGATAAAGTATTAAATGTAAATTGAGTTTTGTTTTAGTTCCGGATATACATAATGTATAATATTAGATAGTTTTTGTTTTGTGTTTTATGATATCAACTTACTGTCGATAGAAGTAAAATTGGTGATTTGCCAAGACGGCAATAAACTTTATGTTTTATTATTTTTATGACATCGTTATTTTTAGATATTTTTTTCATCCATTAATTTGATTGCATCATTAATAGAAAATCGGTAAATATAACTTTGAATTATATTGGTTCCAAATAATATTTAACTTCACGAAACAAATTATTTTCCATTGTTCTATATGATAATATAAATAGTATTCTTTATAAGAGTTATAATCACTTAAAACTACTAAAATACTATAAAAATACTTTAAAATTATAAGAATCTCAACAAATTTTATTAATTTCCTGTTCGATGCCTAAAACCTTTTTAAAATCTTAGCTTATACCAAAAAACTTTCCAGATTTTTAATTTTGGTTCTCGTTTGGATAAGCCAATACGCAGTAGAAAAAATTAATAAATTTACATATGTTTATGCGGGAAATCAAGCCCTTTAAAATCATAAAAACACATCTTACTTCAAAATTCCCGACAAAATAAACATAAGATCTAACACAAAATAATGCACAATAACAACAATGTTGATATAAAATAAAATATACCCCTAAATGTTGATGAGTTTTATAATACTCGATTATTGTTGTTGTCAAGTTGTTGACAACAACAAAGTGCAAAATATTTTACTTATACATATAAGATTTAAGTACAATTTGTTTTGGAAAAAAATAACTTAAAAGCTCTCCGAAGCATCTAGAATGTGTAACTCGTTCAAATTATTTTTGTTAAGAAATCGCATCGATTGATCACACGCAATAAGGTCATAGTTAGATCTAAAGTTAAATAATCCGCAATTAGTTTATTTAAAAAATATCGTACCTATATGTCTAAAATGAGACTAAAATGAGTTTGATTCGTTATTTCATACATGATTCATCTATGTCGAATATTTCCTTATACTAATAATGATAAAATAAAGGACTGACTGAGTATTAAAACCTCGTACCTAACTCAACTTTATTAACACATTTACATAAATCACATTCCATACAATAATCAATCAAAATCCAAAATAAAAAGCAATCAACAATAAATGTAGTTCCTCAGCTCTATACATTAAAATGATAAATTATCAAAACAAACAAATTTTCAGAATATATAAATTTCCACCCTAAAGGCACAAAAAAATACAATAAACTTTTAATATCACACCCACACACAAATACACATATTTAGCATAACTTTACCTCACTTACATACAAACATACACTGCATATCATTGTTTTATGAATGGAACAATTTAATTTCAAATTCGAAGTTCTTGCCACTGTCGAACAATAAACGAACATAAACAATGAAATCTTTTCAACAACAACAACTTATTT